>SNQJ01S0063956.1:1494-21419 GCA_010110895.2 Picea sitchensis | reverse complement strand
CACTGTTTCGTTCTCATTTTTCTTTATCTGATTGAATTGGGCCACAAACATACCATTGTCTTTATTTGTTGTCCATCTGCTCTTGAATAACTTGGAAAAATACTCATAAGATGCCAAATGATTGTCAGGTAGTCCTTTGAACCACCTTTGGGAATCTTCGGTCAAATATGAGGCTAGTAGCCTCATGGCTACATCCTCATGTTCCACTTCTGCATTTTCCATGTTTCGATCTATGACATAAATATGATCATCTACAATGGTGACATTATTTCCTGGGTGTTGAAACACACACTGACACTAAGAGGTGGGGGTGAATCCGTATCTGGAACTTTTGGCTACTTTTCACACTTTCATAGATTACTTAAATTAACTGAATAAGATACATGTAGTTCAATTTATTATTCATAAACATGTATAACACAAACCATATGAAGTAGATAAAATCAATCCTTTAATATATTCAACTTCAACTGAATATGAGAGATCCAACTCTCTGATACAAGACCCAACTTGTAGTTCTCATATCCAATTGAGAAATGAGGAATCCAACCCTTATAACAAGACCCGACTTTTTGATCTAAGATCCAACTGAGATGTGAGGAATCCAATCCTCATGACAAGACTCAACTTGTAAACATGCACCAACCTGATATAATGAACTTTCATTCAATCCATTATCTCTCTTTGTCTCTCTGTTTGTCTCTCTCTCTCTCTCTCTCTATCTATATATCCACCAAGACACTCTTCTTCTCTTCATATTCTTTTAATTATATAGTCCTCCAAATAGTTCCACTTTGAAACAATGTGTCCTTTTGAAATGAAACATTGCACCCCTTCATTTAATTAACACAAATGATAACTTTTATTAATTAATTTTCATACACCAATTTAGGCAACGATTTTCGTATGAATATTATGGAGTGATGGAAATGAATTTTAAAATTCTACGACATGGGTTTTTTGAATAACATTCCCAATTAATTGACAAGCAAGAAATTTCACCATAAAGTGTGTGAGGTGGCCGATACATGTGGTTTTTTGAAGGAAACTTCCCCAGATTTTCCTTTCGTCGTCGGATGGTAAATCGACGTCAGTACATATTACCTTTTTGTGAGTGTCTAAATTGACCTCCACATATCTCCTTTGTTGGTTATTGTTTAAAATCAACTTATAAACATTTTACTTGATGGTTATATTAAAATCGGTTCCGTCTCAGCTGCTAGTCACTAAATATTTGACTTGGTCTCACCCTTTTTCGTATTTGCTTCCTCATTTGTCCGACAAACATATTTTTGGTTGACTCAACTAGGATAAATTTTGACTTGAGTATTTCAATTCTAGTCGACCCATCTTGCTTTATCCTCAACCCGAATTGTATTTAATTTTTCTTCGACTTCGACCTTTAGGTTACTTCTTTCTTGGATCGACTCAACTTGGAAGAAAACCAACTTGAGAAATTCAACTTTGGTCATCTTGACTTGCTTTGGCTGACTTGTATTTCCCGATTCAATTTTCCTTTGACTTCTACCTTAAGTTGGTCGACTTGTCTTGAAATCGATCAACTTGTCTTGTTCAACTTTCGTCAATCTATAGGCTTGCAGTTGGCGACTTGTCTTCAACTTGTATTGCAGTTGATTGACTTCCAGAGAGTCGACCTTATTGTTGTTTGAATTGACTCGACTTGTGACTCTATGGTGTCAATGCTTCCTCACCAAACATCCACCATTGAAATTTTGTCTCATCTCTTGACACTTCTTCAATTGATATTTTCTGAATCAGTTTTAATGAACCATGTCTTATTAACTTCTCTATTTGTGATTTATATGGATCCATATTGGATTATCCATTTATCCTTTTTATCTGGACAATTTCTTCTTTTGTGCATGGATGTTAATGACACAATCTCAAGATTATACAATATAGGATGAGTGTATCAATCTCATACAATACATTAGTCAATATTATATTTCTATTGATATTCAAGTCACCTTCATAACATTATGTCCAATATTGACAACGCTTGACATTCAAGTCACCTTCATAATATTATGTCCAATATTGAAAATGCTTGACATTCAAGTCACCTTCATAACATTATGTACAATATTGACAATGCTTGACATTCAATCCACCTTCATAACATTATGTCCAACCTTCATAACATTTTGTCCAATATTGACAATGCTTGACATTCAAGTCACTTTCATAACAATATGTCCAATATTGACAATGCTTCTCAAACCAATTAATTGTATATTTTAACCTTGTAGAGTATTTACTGCAAACATATTTTCAGTAAAAGAACATAAAAGATACAATGGAAAATACAAACATTACATAGAGATTTTTCCCCTGGAAGCCCAAACCGGGAAAACCAACATATTTTATATTCATTCATGGTGATACATTGTTTACAATACAATATACATATAGGATCCAATGGCATACAAAACCCTAACCCAATGACATGTATTAGTCAACAACCCTAATTCCTTAACCAGAAATAGAAAACCATCGGAAAAAAACCATGTGCCGAAAAACCACCCAACAATGGACACAAAAATGGAGGCAACACGAAAAATGAGGAAAATATGCGACACATTTCCTGAGGAAATTTGTTTTTGAATATAACACATACCCAACATCAATCAATGATACTTCATTTATTTATCAAGGTGGACATCAATGACAACCAAATTTCCAACAATCTCCATCTTTGGTATTGATGACAACCTTAGTAAAACAATCTTACTACTCTTGTGAAATGTATTATGTATTTTGAGTCCTTTGAGATGAATTATTTTTACTCTTTATCTCTCCCCCTTTGAAAACAATGACAAAGGGAATATTTCTCTTCTCCCCCTGAGATGATGCTCCCCCCCGAGGTGATTCTCCCCTTGAGGTGATGGTCCCCCTGTCTTTGTCCCATTTATTTTGGACTTTTTTTTATTGTTTATCTCTCCTCTTTTGACATCAATGACAAAGGAAAGAAAACTTTTACTACTTTTCTCCCCGTGTGAATGTGCCAGTTGTTATCTTAATCTCTTGGGATTTTTGTTTTCAAATAGGGTTTTACTATATTCTCCTTTTTCATAACAGACAAGGGTGTGAAGCTTACTGATATTCTTGATCTATTTCTTCTTCTTCTTGATATTCTTTAGTTCATTGATTCCAAGAGATATTTACCGTTCTTTCATATCATTAATAACTTTTCTCTTTTCATACTCTGTCTTTATATATTTTAAATTCCTTTTGTTGCTTTCTTCTTTAGATATTATTTGTTTTATTCATCACACTATTATACAGACTGATTTTCTTTTGAGATTTCATCATCATCACCACTATTTTGTGCACCATAATATTCTTCGTATTCTTCTTTATAAATTCTTCTTCCTTGGGCTTGTTCCTCTTCATATGCAAAGCTCTGAATTTCACATTCCTTATTAGGAGTTTCATCCATCGGTTTATTATTATTATCAATTTCTTCATTTTTAGGTGCAAGATCTTCATCATCTTTCTTACTTTCTGCTTCAAATTTTCTTCTCCATATCTTTCCATAAGGTACTCTATTTGATGAACTTTTCTTTTCTATGTTTGTCCTTTGAGATTTATCCTCTCTTATTTTCTTCCAAAGTTTATTATATTTCCTTCCTGACTTGTATGGATTATTTTTCATGGGTTGTCTTCTTGATTTCCCATAGTCTTGGGATTTGTGCCCAAACTTATCACAATTGTGTGCCTAACACGATTGCATCTCCAATATCTCATTAAGTTAATGGAGCTTCTTGAATTTTTATTTTCAGGACTCTTGCATTTGAATTATTTCTGACCAAAGTTTTTATAAGAAAATAAATAACCATTGAAGGTGTTTCCATACTCTAGTCTGTTGTGACAAGAGAAGTCTGCCTTTTGATATGTTTCTTGTTTATAACTTTTATAGCTTCCTCCTTTAACAAAGTTCATGGTTTGTATTTGGTTTGTGATTGCACTTTTTCCTTTTGAGGAGGATAATACTTTCTCATGTTTGTGAATGGTGTTCCACTTGCCACCTTCGTCTTTCTTATTGTTCCCAAGACCAGTTTTTTCATCGATTGGTATTTGACTATTCCAGATCTTTTCCAGGATGGATGAGCTGTTCTGGAATTTGACTGTTGATTTTGTATTTTCACTCTTCTTTTTGAGGTTGATAACTTCCAATTCCAACATGTGACATGTTTCTTCCTTTTTAGTCAATTGGATCTTCAAGTCTTCTTCTATTTCCTTAGCTTCTTCAAGTTGGGTCTTTAGACTGATGACTATTTCTTCTGTCTCATCCAAGACTTATGTGAATTTATTAGTTTTGTCATATGTCTTCAACTCTTACATTTATTTTGTTAGATCAACAACTTCAGTCTTCAATCTTTTGATTTCTTCCTTGTTTTCTAGCTGAATCATTTTGAGGTTGATGACTTCCAATTCTAGTGTGTGGCATGATTCTTCCTTTTTAGTCAATTGGATCTTCAGGGTTTCCTCACTTTCCTTAGCTTCTTCAAGTTGAGTCTTTAGACTATTGACCATTTCTTTTGTTTCTTCTAATTATTCTATGTATTTATTGTGTTTGTCATATGCCTTCAAATAGTTCATTTCTTTTGTTAGATCAATAGATTCAGTTTTTAATCTATTGATCTCTTCTTCTTTGTCTTCTAGCTGAATCTTTTGTTCTTTCTCTTCATGTTTGTTAGATTGATCTAACTATTGTACTGGAAACATATCTTTATTTTGAAGTTTCTCCAACTCTTCTAGAGTGCACATAGTTGTGTATTCGAGATTGCCAAGAGCCTCCACATTAACTTCAATATATATACCATTTCTTGGTTCCATACGAATCTCTTCTAATGCAACTATAGCATCAGTCTTAAGATTCTATATTTTTTCTTCAGTGATTACTGAGGTATGCATCAATTCCTTGATGGATTTGTCTTCTTCATTGATTACTAGGGATAGCATCAATTCATTGTTTTATTTGTGTTCTTCTTTGATGACTGGGGATTGCATCAATTCCTTGTTTGATTTGTCTTCTTTATTGATGATTGGGGATTGCATCAATTCCTTGATGGTATTGTCTTCTTTTTATGTGTTTTTTACTTTACTCTAATAAGAAATATCTAGTTGGAGCCATAATACTTTAGTATAGGTGTAGTGTCCCACATTCTCTTTGATTTGGTCTTACAGTCCATTTTGGATTTGCTTTTAATTCCATTGAATTGTTTCTCTTTGATTATTTTGCAGTTTTGGATTTGTTCGTTGAGGTAGTTAAGTACCAAGGATTACTTAATACTAAGTCCCAAACTCCAGATCCTCTTGAATTCAAATATATTTTCATTCTTTCCCTCCATAAAGAGTAGTTTGTTCCATAAAATAAAGGAGCTTCAATTGTGGAGAGAGCCATTTGTTCATCCATTTGTGTGTTTAGTAGGATTTTCCTTCCAGTGATTAGACTGTTTTTCCTTGAAGAGACCTTGCTCTGATACCAATTTTTGAAACACACACTGACACTAAGAGGGGGGGGGGAATCAATGTCTATAACTTTTGGCTACTTTTCACACTTTCATAGATTACTTAAATTAACTGAATAATATACATTAAGTTCAATTAAATCTTAATAAACACGTATAACAGAAACCGTATGAAGTAGATAAAATATCATTCTTTTATTTATTTAACTTGAATGAATACATATAAAGTCAATTCTTTAATATCTTCAACTTCAACTGAATATAAGAGATCCAACTCTCTGATACAAAACCCAACTTGTAGTTCTCAGATCCAATTGAGAAATGAGGAATCCAACCCTCATAACAAGACCCAACTTGTTGATCTCAGATCCAACTAAGATGTGAGGAATCCGGTCCTCATGACAAGACTCATCTTGTAAACATGTACCAACCTGATAGAATTAACTTTCATTCAATCCATTATAATATATATATATATATATATCCACCAAGACACTCTTCTTCCCTTCATATTCCTTTACTTATATAGTCCTCCAAAGGGTGCCACTTTGAAACAATGTGTCATTTTGGAATGAAACATTTCACCCCTTCATTTAATTAACACAAATGGTAACTTTTATTAACTGTTTTTTGTACACCAATTTAGACAACAATTTTCGTATGAATATTCTGGAGTGATGGAAATGAATTTTAAAATTCTACGACATAGGTTTTTTGCAGAACATTCCCAATTCACCGACAAGTGTGAAATTTACCTAGAAAGTGTGTGAGGTGGCTGGTACATACAATTATTTGAAGGCAACTTGCCCAAATTCTCCTTTGTCTTCAGATGCTAGATCGACTTCAATACATATTACCTTTTCATGAATGTCTAAATCGACCTCCACATATCTCCTTTGTTGGTTATTATTTAAACTCAACTTGTAAATATTTTACTTGATGGTTATATTAAAATCAGTTCCCTCTCAACTGCTAGTCACTAAAGATTTGACTTGGTCTCACCCTTTTTCGTATTTGCTTCCTCGTTCGACCGAAAAACATCTTTTTAGTCGACTCAACTAGGAGAATTTTTGACTTGAGTATTTCAATTCTATTTGACCCATCTTACTTCAGCCTCAATCTGACTTGTATTTAATTTTTCTTTGACTTTGACCTTTAGGTTAATTTTTTCTTGGACTGAATCGACTTGGAAGAAAACCGACTTGAGAAATTCAACTTTGGTCATCTCAACTTTATCTGACCGATTTGTATTTCCCGACTCAATTTCCCTTCGATTTCGACCTTCAGTTGGTCGACTTGTCTTCAAATCGTCTTGAAATCAATCAACTTGTATTCTCCAACTTCCATCAATCTACATGCTTGCAGTCGATCGACTTGTCTTCGACTTGTCTTGCAGTCGATCGACTTCCAGATAGTCGACCTTGTTGTTGTTTGAATCAACTCGACTTGTGAATTGATGGCGTCAATGCTTCCTCACCAAACATCCACCATTGACAATTTGTCTCATCTCTGGACTCTTATTCAATTGAGATTTTTTGAATCACTTTTAATGAACCATGTCTTATTAACTTATTTATTTGTGATTTGTATGGATCCRTATTGGATTATCCATTTACCCTTTTTATCTRGACAATTTCTTCACAGTTTCTTCTTTTGTGCATGGATGTTAATGACACAATCTCAACCTTATACAATATAGAATGAGTGTATCAATCTCATAGAATATATCAGTTAATATTATCTTTCTACTGATATTCAAGTCARATTCATACAATTATGTCCAATATTGACAATACTTGACATTCAAGTCACCTTCATAACATTATGTCCAATATTGACAATGCTTGACATTCAAGTCACCTTCATAACATTATGTCCAATATTGACAATGCTTGACATTCAAGTCACTTTCATAAAAATATGTCCAATATTGACAATGCTTCTCAAACCAATCAATCAATGATACTTCAACTATTTATCAAGGTTGACATCAATGAAAACCAAATTTCCAACACCGGGAACTTTGGCAACCATTTGTGAGACTCTTTCAGCATTGTGTTGGGGTATCCAAGGATTGTGAACAAGTTAATGGGTTTGCAAAGGTATTTTTCCCAAGGGTGAGTCATTGGAGTAAGGGTAAGGGTACCATGGGAAAGGGTTTTGTCAATGGGAGACTTGAGGGGAGGCATTCTTCGGTAAACCTTAGAAGGTTTGAACCTCCCTAGGGGAAATGAATTAAGGGAAGAAGGGTTCTGGGAAGGTGGAGTTGCCAGATGAGATTCATGAAGGTTTCATCAAAAGTGGAAAGGGAACATCCTTTAGGTGGTTTCGCGAGGTAAGCTAGGGAAGAGGCTTTGGGATAACTGGCCAAAATGTTGTTAGTGTTCGAAAGAGGATTCAAAATCCTCCCTAGAAATGACTCCAAAATGTTATCGCATAGGTTGTAGGTTGGGAATATCCTGACCCAACCACCAAATGATGAAAAATAAGAGAACACCTACCCAATATCACCTTACGTAGGTATTCTCGTCACTTTAGAGATGAAATAATCACCTCAAGAGGGGAATCCCAGGTGAACCTAGGGGGAAATAAGACGAAAATTGGAATGATGGAAGTGTAACCCCTATAGGTCAAGATACTAAGCACAAAAATTCTTGGGAAAGAGTATTGGTGGTAGACAAAGTTTTCCAAGAGATAAGGGTACCTGTAAAGAGTGATGTACTTGTCTGAGACACAAGAACAAGCCAAGTATATGTGTATAATATTAGGTGGACAAGAAATTTAAGCTTGTTGTCCCTAATTGCAACAATAAAAAATCATTTATATCAACAAAAAAATGATAATTAAAAATGCAAAATAAAATTTGCTCAAATATTAGTCATGCCAAGTGTCATGCACTATATCCTTCTCCCACCAAGTCATGCCAAGTTTCAACACATAGCAACTTCACCACCAAAAACCTAGCCCTAATGATGACATCAACTTCTCAAGGGTGATGTTTTGGCCTCTTCAAGAAAATCATTTGGCATGTGAGGGATAAGCTAGGTCCTTCAAGGTGTCCTCTAGGCCTCCAAAGGAAAGTCATCATGATCCATCATGTGGGCCCTTGGCATCCAACCTGTGGGATTTAAGCCCCATGGAAGACCAAGCTAGGTTTGTTTCTCCAAAATTGTCCACTAGCCAGGTCTTGAAAACACAAATGGATACACTTTCCAAGGATCTCTAGTCAAAGCATCATTATGAGTAAATCAAATCAATAAAAGAGCCATCTAATCAAGGACATCCAAACCACCTCATCAAAATAAACTAATGCTAAAAGATCCTATGCAATTTACCAAGTTTGAGTATGGGAGGGTTGACAAAATGATCTATTGGGTGAATCATCCTTCAAGTTTAGGGGTGTTTCCCGAGGGGACCTCCTTATAAGTCATATGCATGATGTGTTATGGATGAGGGAAAAACGTTTAGGCATGGGGTTAATGACATACAAGGGGTTGTAGTGTGTCACTTGTGGGTGCCTTTATAGAGGGTGTGTTGCAACTTCATTTTCAATGCATCCTTTTTTCGAAAACCATTCACGACCATTAATTAATTAATAGTCCAAAACATTGGGTACTCCCTATTGGTGAATCAATTAATATTATTGCATGATTATATCCTAAAGTTTATAAATACTGGGATGAGTTCCCAGGTGGTGGGAAGGTGGCTATATGGATGCCACTTGTCAAAAAGGAGCCATGGATATATAAAGTTTGGGCTTAGAGGAAAAACCATCATTATTTTCCATTCTAGCCATTGTCGCCATTTAAGTTGGGGTGTGATATTAGGAATCCACTAAGACCCTATTTCCCTGAAAAAAATTATGAATCCTAGGTGGGATTCTATGTATGATTCTCCTTGGGTTGCCTTGGGGAAGGATGGAACCTTGGAGGGAGAATTGGTTAGGTAGGATTTCCTAGTGTATGAGGCTAGGAGGATGCCTTGGGATTCCATTAGTGTAGATGGAGTTCTTGGAGCCACAACTCTGAGACTTCCTGTCTGACATGTACTAGAGCCCTGGAAGGGAAGTGGGATATATCGAGGGACTATGATACATACAAGTGGGTTCACTTCCTTGGGTTGTGTAGGTTGAGAGGAATGCAAGACTATAGGTTGGAATTGTTGCTGGAGTTTGGTATCTTAGCCTATACACTATTTGTACTGACTGTAGGACCTAGTTTGGTTAGGTAGCCTTTTACCTGGTGCAGTGATAACCACAGCTTAGGGGTGACCTACTATTGAGAGAGTTAGAACAATAATGTCTATGGTTGGGTGGAAAATTTGAGGTCTACAACTAGTTGGTGCTTTCATTAAAGATACGTGTTGTTTACAACATGTGGTTTTATGCTGAGTATTATATGTATTTACATGCTTAAATTCTATTGTGATATGTACAATTAAATTTCTATATGTTTATATCATTATGCATGGTATTTCATCATGTTAGGTCTGCATATGGTATCATATACAAGGCATATTATAAATTTGTATTAGAGTCGTATTTGGGGCATAATTACTCATTGTATTAGAGAACTAATGAGCCACATATAAATAATTTTTAAATTATTGTATGTACAGAGTAAAACTTGTAGTAATGTGGCATAGAGGTGGCTTTTGGGTACATTACACGAGATATTGGACAATTGGATATCACCCCTTTATTTCCTAGAAGACAACCAATGCGTATGAACCTCATTTAGAATGCAAAAGATCTAGTAGAAAATGCTCTTGATGATATCCCTTAGCCTTTGAACTAGATCCCACCATTTCCCCCAACTTTACCCTGATATTTTCATTCCACAAATGTAGAGGCCAAACTTAATAGGTGAGCCTACAAAATATTGTGGCAACTACTCGCTCACCAAATCTAGCAGGGAAGCTTCATGATCTGCTGAAACATCCAATTTTTTTTTTCCCAAATTTGACTCTGAAAATTCATGCATCCCATAGGATCAGATAAATAATTTTTATCTTGCTCTCTGATTGGTGAACATGGAGCATGAATATGTAGTGTTCCAAATATTCCCATAAATTTTTTTAAAACAAAGAACCTACTTGGTATTTTAGCTTACCTATAGGATCCATCACAAATTGGAATGATTTTGGAAAAAAACATTTATAAATACAATTGGTGAAGAAAATACTCGTAGTGCATTGTTAAAATAGATAATAACTATTAAAAGGGAAAAAATTGAACATATTAAGGACTTCAACCAACATTTCACTACAATTCTACATAAATTTCCCATTGACTCTCAAACAATTGATGGTGTTGTAGTTGAATTCTATACCTATACCTTGCATGTTATTTCCATGTTTGTTCAGAGCACTATGAAACTTGCTCTAGTAGACTATTTTTAAGATGCTAAGAAGCTTGAGAAAGAAATGCTCAGTTTAGTAGGGAAMCAAATGCCAAAACTTCCATTGCCMTTAAGAAATGAATTTCCTATCTAAGCCTTTGGAAAAKGACTATATATTTGGAGAGTCTGCTTAAGATGGTGAAGAGACTATAAAATGAATTTCTTCACTTAAAAAATAACTCAAGTGAKGGGACTTCCAATCCGATAAATTTTATGCCATTTCATAGAAATACCATTACGCCCCCCAAACTCCCATAAACTCCAACTATCAATATAAATATGGAGGAGGTAGGGATGGATAATTTTTTAACTTTTCATTAAGCTAATCATTCCAAAAAGACATTCCCTTAGTGGATTAATTCCATGCCCTAGTAATCAATCAATGTCTTGATTAACAAGCACAATTTGACCAACCTATGCAAGAAAATGTGACCGAAGATGCTTTGGAATAGGATGAATCCATTRGTGAATCAACCATGTTTCRTTGGGACTRGTTTCTTGGTCTTGAATATTATACARAGGATGAAGACATTGTAGAGGAGTTACATGCCACTCAGTTAGTCCCCAAATATTACAATCCAAGGAGTAAAGGTCTTGTGTCTAATGTTGCACTTGCTATGAAAACCAATACAATGACCAAGAACATTGTAGCCTCTCCTCAAACCTCCACAAACTTAGTGTCGATTCAATGAAAGAACCCCACAACGGATTCTCAGACCTAGAAAAATTCAGTCTCAATTCAATGAAAGAATCCAATAGTCTTCACTCATACCAACAAAACCTTAGTTATAAGTTCACCTATGCAAACCATGTAATACAATGTTATCTAAGACATAAAGAATACTAAAGACAATGTATCCATGTATGACCTTTGTAGCGTTCCTTGTCAGAGATATTTTCTCTTGAACACCTTCAAAAATGAAAATAAGAAATTAAAACAATATAGAAAGCCACAATGAATACAACTAGCATTGACACACATTAAAAATCACAAACTCCTTTATTCCTTCTAAATTTCAAAATTTTCAATTACAATGTACACAACTATCTTGAGGATTTAGGATCTTGATCTAATGTGATGCCTTACTCTGTCTACAAAAATATTGATGTCATTCCTTACAAATGTACTATAAGAATAATTTAGTTAGATATATTTTATGTGAAATTCATTGGTGAACTAAAAGATTTCATGATCAGAGTAGCTCCAGATTTTAAAGTCTTTCAAATTATTGATATTATTGTTGTTGATATCTCAAAACCAAGGTATAGTCTTAGAAATTGCTGAGATATTTTGACCAAAACTAGTCACAACCATGGCTACCTTACAAAGGATAAACTAATCAAATCAGATTCCACTAAGAGGATCATACAAAAACACACTATGATAGAATTGAAGGGATAAAACGAGCCTATTAATTTTGCACATTTAGTTTTAGGAAATTGTTTATTGGAAATAGAGTTTGAGTGTTATGCAACACAAGAATCACCCCTAGAATTATAAACACAATCCTTCACTGAAAACACACTAATAATAATGATTGTACGATGGTACATTTAGATAATTCCATTTATTCTATTATAGTCTCAAACACTAACATATGGAATTTATATTTTTATGTCTCCAAGTGTCAAGAAGGAATTGAGGTAGGGTGTATCTTAAATGATCCACAAAGAATGCAGACTATGATTTCTTGTAGACATGAGTTTGAATGCTCCAACAATACCATTGAGTATGAGGCACTGATTTAGGGTCTTATAAAGATCATTGATTTAAATGTAAAATGCTTGAAAGTTTTTGGTTATTTAGAGATAATCATCAAACATGTAAATAATTCTATACGTTGTCTTTCTCCAAATTTGAAAAATCTATCAATCAAAGGTTTGGAACTTAATCAATAATTTTGATGCATTTAATATTACTTCCATTCCTTGTTCCAAAAATGAGGTTGCTTATAATTTGGATAATGGTACTTCTAGGTTTGCTCCATTAAATGATGGTTTTTCTGTTGAACTCATTTTCAGGACCTCAATCCCAGATAATGTAACGCACTAGAGGGTGTTTAATGCCGATGATAAATTATCAATTTCCTCACTAACAAGGACACATTTAAAGATAAAATTATAGATGACGAGGAGCATGAGAAATCCATGCAAAACTATAAATATAACATGGATAATATCAAGGGAAAATCAATACCCAAATGATTCCTAACACTTGAAAAGATGGTTGATTTTCATAGCAGATTCATAAAAAAAATGCTGTTGTTGACATGGATGAGTTACCAGACTCATAGATGGTTTAGATAAGAACATGAAAATAAAAGGTATTTCATGATATTAGTCAAGACATAGAGGCATCCAAAGAAGTAGAGGAGGAGAAGATAATAGGGACATAATATTGGGACAACCTTTAAAATTGATTGAAAAACCAGTTACCAATGGGGTGAGATATATCAAATGTTTAGAGAAGAGACATAACCCAAACTACCACCACCACAAGGAGAGGAGAGTTCAAATGTTGGGGTATATCAGAGTATCGGGAGATATGCTCTCCATAGAGTAGATTTTTTTTTTGAGTTTCCTTGTGTTGAAGTCATATCATAGTTAATCACCCACATAGACATTGATAACATATTGAACAAAAACATAGAGGGGAAATCTATTGCCTCCTTCCAACCATCAAAATTGGGTGTAGGATATAAGTTTCCCAAGACATAGGTTGATCTTATAGATGAATGGGTTCTCCAATTCAACCTCAATTTCCATCAACTCTTGAATGGATAGTGGATTTTTGAAAATAAACTCAGGTCACAATGGACAAGTATATACCCAACACAAAATATCAAAACACTTTATAGGATAACAATGGCCTTGATTGATAGAATATGTGAGGAAGATGATGAAACTCAAGTCAGAGAATATTTGATACTATTAATATACCAAGGGACCAAGGTTTGAACAATGTTCAATTGGGCATCTATCCTATTGGCTACATTGAGCCAAGACATTTATGGAATTAAGTACCTAGCCACATGAATTCCCCCAATTTTGTACACGTCCACCTACTTGATAGATGTAGTGTGTATCATTAACAACTTTCCAAGGATCAGATGGAAGTGGTAGTGATCTAAATCCATGGTGACCTTGATACCAAACTTGATCTAGTTCTAGGTTCACTTGATGAAATGATTGGTTATAATATCGTTTTAATTGAACTTGATTGCATTAAAGGTGAACTGATGTGATTATGAAAGTCTTGTATCCAAATTGAAAATAAACTTGGTGCATGAGTTGTTAGCCTCATAATCCATTACAATATGCATTTAATAATCATAATTGAGGAAATGAATATATGCATAAGAAACATGAGACAATCACACAAGAGGAAGAGATCACCGTGTTGTTAACCGATTTCAATAGAACCTTCTGGCTATGTCTCTAGATCCGCTTGGAATACAAATCACTTGTAATTGCTTGTCCCAATGCGGGGCTGGTTCTCCTTTACAATAAAAAAAGGGCTACATATTCTCCCAAATGAAGGGGAAACAAGGATCTCCCAATGTGTGGCATAATTCTCCCAATGTGGGTGCTCACATGCTCTCCCAATAAGAGGCCCGACTCTCCCAATTAAGGGGCTTACATACAAACAAAAAACATGAGTGCTTGTTTCTCTCCAAAAGGGCCTACACAATTTTTTTTTTTTTCAATCTCTCCCAATAAAAAGTTTTAAATATTTTTTCCTAGCTCCATAATCCAAAAAGACAAGGTCCACGACTTTAGGATATAGTACCTACCTAGGGAAAAAAATGAGAAAGACCCTTAACTTCCTCCTTGAGACTAGGAATCCACTTGTAATAAAGTGAGGAAGAGTCCAAACAAACTCATGAGACCCTTAACTTCCTCCTTAATACTATGAAACTAATTTCCTATTAAAATTAGGAAACTAATTTGTGAGTTGGATTCTCACATAAAACTGATTTCCCATTTTTACAAATAATACGTGATATTTCCACTCACTTCGAGTATTCCTCTTTTTTCCCCTTAAAATTAGGAAACTAATTTGTGAGTTGGATTCTCACAACTAATTTCCCATTTTTGCAATTAAATGAATAATAAATGAGATTTTCCAACTCACTTCAAGTATTAATCATTTATTACAATTAAATAATTCATGATTAATTAATTATTCTTTGCACTTATCATTAATTAGCATTTTAATGATTTTTCTCCATGGTGTGAAAAGTTTAATGATATTCTCCATGAAGTTAATTCTTTGTGTGGAGATCCTCAGGGTTCAGGTAGCCCACTAGAAAACCAATACATGTGTACTACAAGAGTTTATGGGAGCATAAGTAGAAGATTTAATATCCTAGGATACATGAACATTTCACAACACTTTTGTATATATTAATTTTTGTGATGTTGCGTAGTGCATGAAAAAGAAACCCTACAAATGATTGTCATGACTAATAATTGGTACATGATATAAAATGACACCTATATGAGAATGTTTGGAACCACCCAACCTCCTTAACCACTGTCCAAGTTCATTTTGGATAAATTGGTGCTTCAATAGGTATCCTATCAAACCTACTTGAACGTAGTGGGAGATGTCCTTACTGAGAATACAAAATATACATGTCCACCCTTTCTACTGTGAATAGGTCCTATGGTTTAGAGAATATGAAGGAGATTTCAAAATCAAGTGAAATAATATATATCTTCAATTTTTAAATGAAGAGATTCATAAGGTATGACCTTTGGAGAGATTCAAATTATAACTTGCACCATAACCATATTACTACCTGAGGTGATAACTTAGATATTGAAAACTATTTTCAAGGATAGCGTTACTGCTTTTGAAAATCTTGAATCTCCTCCTCTTGAAAATCATTACACTCTTTCTCACMAAGAGGTAAATACTTTTCATCGTCTCAATCAGGCATACACCCGAGACATTGGACAATTTCCTATTGCCCTTTTATTGCCTAGAATACAATTTGTGCACATGAACTTAATTTAGACTATAGAGGATCTAGTAGAACTTGCTCTTGATGAGATCCCTCAGCCTTTGAACTAGATCCCACCATTACCCCCAACTTTACGTTTCTCTTTGTGTTCTGCAACCCCTAAGTCCAAACTTAATAGGTGATCCTACAAAATCTTGTGGCAACTACTTGGTCACCAAATGGTTGGAGTTAGACAACCTCCAGTCCCCGCATGGATGTGCCCGGGTGCTTTGAATCTAATAAGCCAACTTCATGATCTTATATCAAAACATCAAGAAACAATTCTACCAAAATTTGACCCTAACAAGTCATGCATCCCATAAGATCATATAAATAAATTTTATCTTGCTATCTAATTGATGAATGTGAAGCATGTAATTGTAGTGTGTTGACTCTTCCCATACACTTTTGAAAAAAAAACCCATCTACCTAGCATTTCAATGTACCTATAGGATCCATCACAAATTGGAACGATTTTGGAAAAGAATTTATAAATACACTTGGTGAAGAAAGGACCCATATTGTATCATTAAAAAAGCTAATAATTATTAAAATGGAAAAAAAATGATTGTATTAAGGAATTCAACCAATGTTTCACTACAATTATGAATAAATTTACCATTGACTCTCAACCGAATGATGGTGTTATAGTCAAATATTATACTTATACCTTGCATGCTATTTCCATGTTTGTTAATAGAGCTATGAAACCTACTCTAGCTGACAATTTTGAAGACGCTAAGAAGGTTGAGAAAGAAATGTCTAGTTTAGTAGGGAATCCAAGCATTGAAGATGCCGAAAATTCCACTTCTATTATGAAACAAATTCCCCTATCTAAGCCTTTAGAAAATGACTATAGATTTGGAGAGTGTGCTTAATATGGTGAAGAAACCACCAAATGAGGTTGTTGAATTAAAGAATAATTTAGGTGAGGGGACCTCCAATCCAAGAGATTTTATGCCATTTAATAGAAACACAATTACACCCCCAAAACCCCCCAAAACTCCAACTTTCAATGTCATCTGAGGAGGTGGGATCAATAAATTTTAACTTTTCATTAAGCTAATCATTTTGAAAATACATTCCCTTAGTGTATTAATTGCATGCCCTAGTAATCACTCACATTCTTTATTAACAAGCACAATTTGACCAACCTATGAAAGAAAATGTGTCCAAAGATGCTATGAAAGAGGATGAATCCACTCCTGATGAAACCATTTTTCTTTGGCACTGGTCTCTTGGTCTTGAATATTATATAGAGGATGAAGGATTGTAGAGGACTTACATGCCACTCAGTCTATCCCCAAAGATTACAATCCAAGGAGTAAAGGTCCCGTGTCTAATGTTACGCTTCCCACGGAAACAAATATAGACCAAGAAAATTGTATCCTTTCCTCAAACCTCCACAAAATTAGCACTGGTTTAGTGAAAGAACCCCACAATGGCTTCTTAGACCTAGAAAAACTTAATCCTAAACTTTTTATTAACAAGCACAATTTGACCAACCTATGAAAGAAAATGTGTCCAAAGATGCTATGAAAGAGGATGAATCCACTCCTGATGAAACCATTTTTCTTTGGCACTGGTCTCTTGGTCTTGAATATTATATAGAGGATGAAGGAATTGTAGAGGACTTACATGCCACTCAGTCTATCCCCAAAGATTACAATCCAAGGAGTAAAGGTCCCGTGTCTAATGTTACGCTTCCCACGGAAACAAATATAGACCAAGAAAATTGTATCCTTTCCTCAAACCTCCACAAAATTAGCACTGGTTTAGTGAAAGAACCCCACAATGGCTTCTTAGACCTAGAAAAACTTAATCCTAAACTTAGTAAAAAAATCCAATAATCTTGGCTCAGACCAACAAAACCATAGTTATAAGTTCACCTATGAAAAGCATGGAATACAATGCTATCAAAGACATGAAGAATACTGATGAAAATGTATCCATGTATGACCTCAGTAGAATTCCTTATTGGAGATATTTTCTCTTGAACACCTTCATAATTTTGTTAAATTTGCAGCAAAAAACAACAACCATTTGGAAAAAATAAATATGAATCTACTAAAAATAAACAAAAAAATGAAAATAAGAAAGAAATTAAAATGATACAGAAAGCCACAATAAATGCAACTAGCATTGGCACACATTTAAAATCGCAAACTCCTTTGTTCCATCTGACCTTGAAAATTTTTAATTGCAATGTACACAACTATCTCGTGGATTTAGGAGATTCAACTAATGCGATGCTTTACTCTGTTTGCAAAAAGATTAATGTTGTTCTTTCGAAATGTACTACATGAATCATTTAGTTAAATAGATTTGATTTGAAATTCATTGGTGAACTGAAGGATGTCATGATCAAGTTAGCTTCACAGTCAAAAGTCTGTTAAATTAATGATATTATTGTTGTTGATAGTTCTGAAGCTTATGGTTTGTTGTTGAGTAGGTACTGGTTTTAGAAATTGCAAGGATATTTTGACCCAAACTAGTCGCACATGTGGTTGACTTACAAAGGACAAGCAAATAAAATAAGATCCATCTGAAAAACTCATACAGAAACACACTATGATAGAATCAGAGGGACAAAATAAGCCTATTAATTTTGCACATTCAATTTTAGGAAATTATTTCTTGGAAACATAGTTCAAGTGTTATGCAACAAAAGAATCACCTCTAGAATATAAAACACATTCCGATCTCCTTCATTGCACATGGACCGATTATAATGATTGTATAATAGTAGATTTAGATAATGCTAGTTCTTCTAATGTAGTCTTAGACACAAAATATGGACTTTCTATTTTGACGGCTCCAAGTCTTACGGAGGAGTTGGGGCAAGTTGTATCTTAATTGATCTACAAACAATGCAAACTTTGATTTCTTGTAGATGTGAGTTTGAATGCTACAACAATACCACTGAGTGTAAGGCCATGATTCAAGGTCTTAAAAAGACCATCGATCTAAAGGTAAAATGCTTGAAATATTTTGGTTATTGGAAGACAATTGTGAGATAGGTTAATAATTCTATGAAATATCTTTCTCCACATTTGAAAAAGATATCAATCATAGGTTTGGAACTTAATAAGAAATTTTGATACGTTTAATATTACTTCCATTCCCTTTTCCAAGAATTTGGCTCCTGATAATTTTGCTAATGCTACTTCTAGGTTTTCTCCATTAAATGATGTTTTTCTTGTTTAACTTGTTTTCAGGCCCTCAAACCTAGACAATGTAACAAGCTGGAGGGTGTTTAATGAAGATGATAAAATTATCAAGTTACTCACTAACAAGGACACATTTAAATACACAATTATAGATGATGAGGAGCATGGAAATCCATGCAAAACTGTACATATGGCATGGGTAATATCAACGGAAACTCAATTCCCAAATGAGTTCTAACACTTGAAAATTTGGTTGATTTTCAGAGTAGATTCATAAAAATAGTGAAGTTCAAGGGAAATATCTTTTCAATGAGTTATGAACTTATCAAATTGGGAATTGAATTAAATACCAAGAATATTAATATGGGGACCTCCTGCTAAAAAATTGCAAAGTGAGCATATATTCAATAATTTAAGAAATATAAGGATATTTTTCACTGGACATATTGTTGTGCCTCTTTCATCACCTTAGTGAGAAAAACAGAGGTGCTTGCAAGATTAGTTGGGTTTGTTAAGCAGGACAGCTGTAAGGAAAAGGGTTGGAGAAAGAAATATAAAAGAACAACTAAGAATTAAACTAAGAAATAAAATAACAACTAAATTAATAAGCATAGGGACATAAGGACAAAAGAAACAATAAGACCCATGTCACCAATGGTAAGGTTGATATCAGTGAAAGAAAACACCAAGAAGAAAGGGGACTATGAGTCCCTTCTTCCTCCAAGGGAGGGCTCTTGGACCCCCACAAATAAGCTCTTCTTACAACTTTGAAAATAAAAATGGTGAAATAATTCTTTGCTAATCCACTCAAGGGGTGAGATGGATTTCCCAATGCAATGATGCTAGTATACT
>SNQJ01S0063952.1:0-23697 GCA_010110895.2 Picea sitchensis | reverse complement strand
TTGGACCATCGAATCATCAAGATTGTGGAGTGGTAATTTGACTCCATTTCAGAGTTTTGGATACCAGGAGTTGGAGGTGTCAAGGACACTCACAACAAGAATGTTGAAACATGAAATCACGAAGCACATTTTGGTGGAGCCTATGGTCACTGTCGGTGGTCATGTAAGAGGGAGGAGCTAGTGGAGCTAAGCCCCTTTTTAGAGATCGCAACATGAAGAGTCAAGACTCTTCACCTTTGGATTGCCAAAATGGGAAATGCGAAAGGCATTCTAATTAGGCCTGCGGTCACAGCCAGTGGGCATATGGAGTAGGAGTGAGATCCATCATTAGTAATCCAATGGTTTAGGTTAATCAAGAATATGATCGAAGGGTCATCGTTTATTTTCATGATTAATAAGTTTAGTTACAATTCAGTTAGAAAATCGAATCATGGTTCTTGATCATTTGGTGATACAGTTGACGAGAAGTTTTTGTCTTTGCCCAAGGATATTCGAGGTATAACTGATGAGGCTGATCAGTATAAAAGGCGAGATGTAATGATTGTGTAAGTGGAGTTGTTCTAATAGAAACAATGAGGTGAATTGTAAGAAGGATAAAATGAAAGAATGCATAGTATAAGATAAAACTCAGAGATGAGTAACAGTCGCCTAATGGACAGAAGTAAGAGGAGAGTAGTAGAATAGCATGAATCAAGAGCAGAATAGAAAAATAGTGTTAGGTAGAGCAAAACTCCAGAACAATGTTTGAGCCAGAGAAGAATTGCAAAACAATGAAGAAGGGGTAAGAATTGAAATACATGTATTGTTTGTTTATCAATCATCTATTAATAATCAGGGAGGAAGGGTGGTGCTAGGGAGGAATGTGGTTCTCTAATATTCAAGTTGATTCTTGAATATTGGGAGTTGTAGCTTCCATATAGCTGTGGCTAGAGAAAAGGGTGGCAAGGTGGTGCTTGGGAAAAGACAGAGTTTTTTGTATGCAAGTTGGTGCTTCCATCCAGTTGGTGGTGGAACACTCAGGAAGTTGGTGCTTTCTTCTAGTGGGTGATAGAGAAAATAGAGAGTTGGTGCTCTCAAACAAGTTGGAGATTTTAAAATAGAGGTAGTAGCCTCACATTGAGTTGGTGCTCAACTATAGATGATGTACAGAACTTAAAAGAYTRCCTATCATTTCGAAGAAGAAGAGATTTTATCTCTTTATGGGTTTCCTCGTGAAAATATGTCTCTTTGTATGTCTTATGTGTGACTAATGCTCATTATTTATGTTGTTCATATGTTGTATAATATTTATGGTCACTTGGAGAATTATTAAAAATGGTTTAATTGACTTAAAATTGTTTAAGCACAGTAACAACTGATTCACCCCCCCTCTCAGTTGTCTTAGTAATTTCAACAATTGGTATCAGAGCAGGTTCCTTTTATCTAAAGGTAGATATATAAGATTAAACATGAAAATTTATGAAGGGAATTTAGCCACTAAGCCTCCTATCTTTGATGGAACACATTTTTCTTTCTGGAAGGTTAGAATGAAAACATATATAATGGCCTTAAGTGCTGATGTTTGGGATGCAATAGAGATTGGATACATAAATCCTGTTGTGATAGCCCCCAAGGGTGATAAGTTAGAATTTATCTTTAATGCTAAGGGAATGAATTCTATCTTGAATGGACTTGCAGAAGCTCAGTTTGTAAAGGCGGTGCATCTTCAAACTGCCAAAGAAATGTGGGATAAACTTATTAACAATTATGAAGGAAGTGAGAAAGTAAAAGATGCCAAAATTCAAACATATAGATTGAAATTTGAACAACTAAATATGAATGAAGATGAAATAGTTAGAAAGTATTTTTTAAGAGTTGAAGGACTTGTGAATTCCTTGAAGGGTCTTGGTGAAAAATTTGAAGAATCATTCTTAGTTCAGAAGATTTTAAGATCTCTGCTTGATAAATTTAATCCAAAAGTTTCTGCAATAGAAGAACTAAATGATCTTAAAACTATGTCCATTGATCAACTCCTAGGAACACTAACTGCATATGAAATGAGAATCAACAAAGATAAATTCATTACTAGAGAAGAAACTTTTAAAGAAGACAAGAATACTGATTTAGATTTAGATGATATTGAGGCAAAATTTGTGATAAGGTTAAAGAAAGGATCATGAAAATATCAAGGAAAGTGTCCCTTCAAATGATTTAACTATGGTAAGATAATTCACTTTGCATCTAAGTGTCCCCACCAGAAAAAGGACCAAAACTCTGATGATGAGAAGAAGTACAGATTCAAGAAATATAGTAAAAAGAAAAGTTTGTGTGCAAACAATGAAAATTCCTTAGAAGACATAGATAGTGATTCATCATGTGAAAACAAAGTGAATGATATTATGCTTATGGCTATGGGAGATCTTGATGATAAACACACAGGAGGTGAAATGGATGATGAAGAACTTGTGGTGGATATGGAAGGTGAATTAATCAGCGCTTTGGAAGAAATTGACAGACTCAGATGTAAGAAGAGAAAACAAAAATAGTTGTTGATGCAGTTTAAAATGAATGGTGAAAAACCTGATGAAAAATTTTCTCTACTAAAAGTGGAGTTAGAAGAGGCAAAGAAAATAGAAGACATACTAAAACAATAGTTGTCAGAGAAGAAAGCGATGTGTGAATCCTTAGAAGTAGAGATAGTAAAAACTAGAAAATAAATGGAGAAATTTAAGGCATTGTATCACCAAAATCTGTCAAGTATTAAAGCCTCGGAAGAATTAAGTTCCATTCTAAATCAACAAAGGAATCCAAAGTTGAAATATGGCTTGGGATATGAAGAAGGCTCAAGTAGTGATCATCCAAGTAATACAAAACCCATCAAGTTTGTCAAATCTACAATCATTGACAACAACCACTCTGCAAAAACAAAGAAAGAAAAGCAACCATCAAGAAGGAATGAAATAAAAAGTACAAGAATCGAATCTATTGATCAAAGAAATCATCATCATGGAAAAAATTGACTACAACACTTTTTTAGGTACAAATATTTTTTCTATGGTTATTTTTTTTTTTGTTCTAACTTTGGTCACAAAGCTGTAAACTATTCTTTAAGATCTAGATATTTGAAATCAAGATACTCAAGGAGTAATTATCTTCTGCAACAAAGATTGAGACAACCAAGTAACAAACGACCACATACTATAAATCATGTGATGGATGGAGGAAGGATGCAGGTGAAATATAACAACATTTATGATCATAAAAATCATTATGATCTTTTATTTGGTGAACCAGAATGTTACATCTGTCATAAATATGGACATAAAGCTGAAGATTGTCGCTTAAGGAATTTTAAGCCAGATTCGAATCCTATTACTGAAAATTTCAACATTTGGAAGAAGAAAGAGGATGACAAGTGTAGACTAGTGTTATCATCCCAAAAACAAAAGAATCCCTGGTATATTGACAGTGGATGTTCCAAACATATGATTGGAGACAAAAGTAAGTTTCTAACTCTAAGTGAAAGCAAATCAGTGATGTGACTTTTGGAAATGATATACTGGGAAAAATAAAAGGTAAAGGAATGGTAAGTTTGAGCAATGGAAAAGGGAAAGCTCAATATGTGTTGTTTGTAGAAGGTCTGAAACATAATCTTCTTAGTGTCAGTTAAGTCTATGACCGAGGATGTGAAGTCATTTTTACTTCTAAATATTGTAGAATAAAATCTATGAATTCAGGACAGCTCATTGCAAAAGGGATAAGAACAGAAAACAATGTCTATGTGTTAAAAGAAGAAAAATAAGAATGTCACTTAAGCAAGTATGATTAAAGTTGATTATGGCATACGAGACTTGGACACTTAAATTTTGATCATATAATAAAGCTCAAAAATAGTGGGGCAGTAAAGGATCTTCCGAAGATATCAAAGCCATATGATTATGTTTGTAAACCATGCCAGATAGGAAAGCTTACTCAGGCACAGTTCAAATCTAAAAACTTTCCTTCAACAGAAAAACCTCTCCAGCGAATACATATGGATTTATGTGGTCCATCAATGAAAGAAGGTACAGGAAAAGAAAATTATTTTATGTTGATTATTGATGATTATTCTATACTAACATGGGTTGCCTTTTTGAAGSAAAAATATGAAGAATTTGAAAAATTCAAAGTGTTTAAGGCTCTAACTGAGAATCAAATAGGAAAAATATTGAAGGTAGTAAGATCTGATAGAGGAGGAGAGTTTAGTTCATGGAACTTCAAAGAGTTTTGTGATAAACATGGAATCAATAGAGAGTACAAAACTCCAAGGACTCCACAACAAAATGGAGTTGTTGAGAGGCAGAATAGATCAATACAGTGAATGGAAAGATCAATGATGAATGAGAGGAACATACCTCAAACATATTGGGTGGAAGCAATTCATACATCTATTCACATCCTTAACAAAGCACATCTCAAACCACACAATGACAAGACTCCTTATGAACTATGGTTTGGAAAACCTGCTTCAATCAAGCATTTTAAACTCTTTGGGAGTAAATGTTATATTAAGAATAATGATGAAAATATTGGCAAATATGATGACAGGGCTGATGAAGGTATCTTCTTGGGTTATGCTACAAACAGTAAAGGGTACATATGTTACAATAAAAGGCTACATAAACTAGTTGATTGTATAGACATAAAAGTTGATGAAGAAATCTCGGTCAGAAATGTAAGCAGAGTTGAACCAATCACAAAATATATAGTTGAAGATGAAGATGAATAGGTCCAAGGATTCGAAAGAGAAGAATCTGAATCAGATGAAGATACAAATACTCACGCTGACATAAATCAGCAGAAATAAACAAACTCACCTCTTAGAACTGTTAGAAAGAATCATCCTGTAAATAAGATAATTGGAGATATAAATAAAGGAGTTCAGACAAGAAGGAAATTCATTAAAGACTTGGAACAATCTCATATTTCCTTTTTCTCTATGACTGAACCTAAAAATTTTGATGAATCCAGCGAGCATGATGTTTGGATTAGAGCTATGAATGAAGAGCTTGATTAGATTGAAAAGAACAATACTTGGGAGCTTGTTCCTAGACCTAAAGATAAGAATGTAATATGTTCCAAGTGGGTTTCAAGAATAAAATGAATGAAAAAGGACAAGTTGTTAGAAATAAAGCTAGATTGGTCTGTAAAGGGTATGCAGAAGTTGAAGGTCAGGACTTTGATGAAACTTTTGCACCAATGGAAAGATTGGAAGCCATCAGAATGTTTCTTGCATATTCATGACATAAGAACTTTAATGTGTATCAGATGGATGTTAAATCAACATTTATTAATGGAGATATAGAGGAAGAAGTATATATGGCGCACCCTGAAGGATTCTCATTGACAAATAACCCTGATTATGTATGCAAGCTAAAGAAGTATTTATATGGACTGAAACAAGAACCATGAGCTTGGTATTATAGACTGGACAAATGTTTACAATAGAAAGGATTCAACAAAGGTATTGTTGATAGCAATCTCTACATAAAAAATGAAGGTGATGATTTACTAGTTGTTTTGATTTATGTACATGACATTATTTTTTGCTGTAATAATGACTCCTCTGTTCAGTGGTTTGCTAACTCTATGCAAATAGAGTTTGATATGTCCATGATAGGAGAATTGTCATATTTTCTTGGCTTACAAGTAGAACAAAGTTCTGTAGGAATTTTTATCTCTCAAGAAAAATATTTGAAAGAGATGTTGAAGAAATTTCAGATGGAAGATTCTTCTCCTATTAGTACACCTATGGTGGTTGGTTGCAATCTTAGTAAGGATGACATTTAACCCGATGTTGATCATAGGAAATATTGATCAATGATAGGCAGTCTTATGTACATCACAACATCCCATCCTGATATAATGCAAGTTGTTGGAATGGTAGGTTGTTATCAATTAGCTCCTAAACAAAGTCACTTGTCAGTTGTCACAAGGATATTCAAATACTTGAAGGGAACAATGAATTATGGTCTGTGGTATCCCAAAAATCATAATTTCTAGCTAACTGCTTATTCAGATGCAGATTGGGCAAATTTTGTGGATGAGAGAAAGAGCACCAATGGAGGTGCCTTCTTCCTGGGTGACTTGTTGGTAGCATTGATTAGTAAGAAGCATGGAACTTTTTCCTTATCAAATACAAAATCAGAGTACATTGTTGTTGCTACTTGTTGCACTCGGATTTTGTGGATGATTCAAAATCTTGCAGATTTGAAGGTAAACTATATTGTTTCGATTACAATTCACTGTGATAACACTAGTGCCATTAGAATCTCCAAGAATCCTGTTCTTCATTCCAAGACTAAGCATATCCCAATAAAATATCATTTTCTCAGAGAACAAGTTACAAGTAGAGTCGTTCAGCTGAATTATATTCCTTGCACAGAACAGATAGCTGATATATTTACTAAACCGTTCACAGTGACCCCTTTTGGATATATTCGTCAAAAGTTGGGGGTTATAACTTATTTTGTCTAATCTGTTCACCTAGTCAAGGGGAGTACTTATTGAATATATTTTGTATTTCTAAGTTGCTCATAGTTGACAGGGGGAGTATGTACTACAACAGCTCAGGGGGAGCATGTTTCTTCTTTGACATTGATGTCAAAGGGGTAGAAAGTGTGGTAATTTTAAATATGCTACAATGGTAGAATTGGATGTTATTCAAGGGGTTTCAAGGGGTTGCCATCAATGCAAAATGGGGAGATTGTTGGCATGTTTTTCAAACAGAGGCAGAGTATGCATGTTTGTCATTGATGGCAATGCCATTGATGGTGAAGATCAACACGATTAGTAGCGCAACGATAATGGCATGACAATGGCGATATCAAAAGTGAAGAGCAATAGTGATCGTTGTATCCCATTCAAAATTCTCGATGACCTTCATATCTGACTTCAGATAGGAGGAAAGCACAGTAGAAGAAAATAGATCTCAGGCATCATATCTGAGCCCGAAGACTGACCATCATTTTCTCAGTGTAAGTCAAATGTGTGATAGAGGGTGTAAAGTGGTGTTCACTTCCAAAGATTGTAAGATAAAGTCTGTAAACTCATGAAAAGTGGTGGCTAAAGGCATAAGGATAGATAATAATTTATATGCTCTGAAAGAAGATAGAGAAGAGTGTCATCTAAGAAAACATGATGAGATTTGGTTATGGAATAGGAAACTTGGACATCTAAACTTTGACCACTTAATCAAGCTCAAAAATCTTGAGGCAGTAAAATATCTTCCAAGAATATCAAAGCCACAAGATTCTCTGTGTAAACCCTACCAAGTAGGAAAACTAACCAGGACACATTTAAATCCAAGAACTCTACTTCAATAAAGAAACCACTCTAATTAGTTCATATGGATCTATGTGGACCATCAAAATAGGAAGGAAAAGGGAAGGAACATTACTTCATGTTTATCATTGATGATTACTCCAGACTCACGTGGGTTTCTTTTCTCAAAGAAAAAGATGAATCATTTGATAAATTTAAAATATTTAAGGCTTTAATTGAGAATAAAAAAGGCAACAGATTAAGGGTTGTAAGATCAGACAGAGGAGGAGAATTTATGTCAAGTGGTTTGAAGGAATTATGTGATAAACATGTGATCAAAATCGAATACACAATCCCATGAACTCCACAAAAAAATGGAGTAGAAAGGATACATATTCTATAATAAGAGGCTGCATAAATTGGTTGATTGTGTTGACATAAAAGTTGATGAAGGAGTCCCAGTAAGAGAGGTGACAAATATTGAATAAAAAACAAAGGATATAGTTGAATTTGAATATCAACAGGTCCAAGAATCATTAAAAGAAGACTTTGAGTCAGAAAAAGATGCAAATAATCAGGTAGACTCAAATCAACAGACAACATCAAATCATTCCTCCATAATTACTCAAAAGAATCAACTTGTGAGTCGGATAGTTGGTGAGAAAGACAAAGGTGTACAAACCAGGAGAAGGATAATCAAAGACACCAAGTAATCACATATAGCCTTCATATCCATGGTGGAACCCAAGAACTTCAATGAATCCATTAATGATGAAAATTGGTTAAAATAAATGAATGAGGAACTGGATCAGATTGAGAAGAACAATACTTGGGAGCTTGTTCCTAGACCTCGAGATAAGAATGTAATTGGCTCCAAATGGGTGTTTAAGAGTAAAATAAATGAACACGGACAAATTGTTAAGAATAAATCCAGATTGGTCTGTAAGGGGTATGCACAAGTTGAAGAACAATATTTTGATGAAACTTTTGCACAAGTGGAAATATTGGAAGCCATCGTAATGGTTCTGGTCTATGCATGTCATAAGAACTTTAAAGTATATCAGATGGATTTTAAGTCACATTTTCTAAATGGAGACCTAGAAGAAGTAGTATACATGGAGCAACTTGAAGGATTTTCACTGACAGATAATCCTAGCTATGGATGTAAGTTGAAAAAGGAATTATATGGACTCAAATAGGCAGCACGAGCTTGGTATCATAGACTGGACAAATTTCTACAAGACAAAGGGTTCAAGAAAGGTATTGTGGAGAGTAATCTAAATATAAAGTCTGAAGGTGATGATTTATTAGTTGTTGTGGTTTGTGTAGATGACATTATCTTTGGATGCACTAATGACCTTTCAAATCAGTGGTTTTCTAATCAATGAAGAATGAGTTTGATATGTCCATGATAGGAGAACTATCATATTTTCTTGGTTTACGAATCAATCAAAGTTTTACAGGGATATTTATCTCTCAAGAATAGTATTTGAAAGAGATGTTAAAGAGGTTTCGGATGGAATATTCCTCTCCTATTAGTACACCTATGGTGGTTGGTTGCAAGCTAGTAAAGATGATATTTCACCTGATGTTGATCAAAGAACATATCGATCAATGATAGGCAATCTTCTGTACATCACAACATCTCATCCTAATATAATGCAGGTTGTTGGAATGCTAGGTCGTTATCAGTCTACCCCTAAAAAAAGTCTCGAAGCAACTGTCAAGAGGACATTCAAATATTTGAAGGGTACAATGACTTATGGTCTTTGGTATCCCATAAATGAGAACCTACAATTAACTGCATATTCAGATGTTGATTGGGCAAACTGTTTGCATGAGAAAAAGAGCACCAATAGAGGTGCATTCTTCTTAGGTGATTCGTTAGTAGCATGGATTAGTAAAAACCAGGTATCTATCTCATGATCAACTACAAAGGTAGAGTACATTGTTGTTGCTACTTGATGCACTCAGATTTTATAGATGATACAAATTCTTGAACATTTGAAGGTAACTTATACTAATCCAATTCCACTTCACTGTGATAACACCAATTCCATTAGTGTCTCGAAGAATCATGTTCTACATTCAAATATGAAGCATATCCAAATAAAGTATCATTTTCTCAAAGAGCAGGTTACAAGCAGAGATTTTCATCTTATTTATATTCCTTCCATAGAACAAATTGCATACATCTTTACTAAACCCCTAGCCAAGACACCTTTTGAATATCTTCATAATAAGTTGGGTGTCATCCCTACTCTCACCTAAGTGGTTCCATCCTGTCAAGGGGAGTATGTGTTGGTTGAATAGATGATACCTATGAAAAGTACTGCAACAACTCCGGGGGAGCATGTTTTCTTTGACATTAATGTCGAAGGGTGAGAAAAGGAGTGGCCTAGATGCTATAGTTGGAGGCCCAAGAAGTACAACGCAACCTTTGATGGTTTCCATCAATGCCAAAGGGGGATATTGTTGTCATATTTTGAAGGAAAGAGTGTTCTTGTCATTTATGGAAAGAATAGAAGGTGAAGCAGAAGGAAGTGTAAGATCTGGAGGAGGAGCGAACAACAAGAAGAGATCACAACTCAGAAAGGAAAGCACAATACAAAAGATAATGAAGATAAAATCTCAAGAGGGTTAGCGAATGAATATCTAAGCTCAGGGTGATAATCTTCAGTAGTCTTTCGATCAATAAATCAACCGTGTTGATCATCTCATATTACGGACATCGTTCATATGATTGATCATGGACTTGAGGATGATTGGAGGATCGTGACGGTCAGATCTACAAGCCAAATCAATAGCAGGGAGAGAAAGAAGAATTAAAGAACTCCCTAGTTCTAATCTTGCAATTGGTCTAGATCGTTAGATCTTATAGACTTGCAGATCGATGACTATGGTTGATCCAACAAGCGATCAATTTAAGTCGGATTGAGTTGTGACCGTCGGATGTGAAGTCGCTTGATAAACGATAGGGATAGATTGTGGATATTTAAAGGAGAATTAAATATCACCCTTGTTCCAATCCCACAATTAGTGAGGACCATTTGATCTTATAGCTTCAAAGACCAATGATTGTGGTTGACTCACCAACAACGGACAACTTCAAGTTGCGGAGGCTGGGTGTCGAGTTAAATCACTCACAAGTTGTGGTTCCACAATCATCGTCGACTGTTGATCTGCTTTGAGTGTCTTCATGAACGTTAGACCACATTTTAGTGGAAGGACAGGATAAGCTAGAAAGGTTGAGAATTTGATCATTTGAATTATCATTAGCCATCGTATCATTCTAAGTGGAAGGACAGGATAAGACATAAGAGTTGCATCAGAGAAATATCTAGTCATCGATCTAAGATCCTGATCAACGAATAAGATTCACTTTGGATATAAATATGAGAGGAGGTTATGCTCCAGAAAGTTTGAGATTTGAAAGAACCGAAGCTCATAAATCCAAAATGAATAAGGACCATCGAATCAGGGGAACATACGATGACCATTAGATCAGGGAGATCTACGTTAGCAGACCATGTCAACAAGGACTCATGGCAGACCATGTCAGAAGACCACGTCAGCATGGACATGTGGTAGACCATGTCAGCAAAGACATATGGCAGATCACATCAGAAGACTACATCAGCAAGTACACATGGCATAATCAGATGATGACATATTTCAAGAGGAAACTGACTCGTTCCATGTCAACACGTGACTTCAATAAGTTACGTCACTCTGGAATAATTACTTCGGGAGTTTCACCACTAGCAAATGACAAAAAATCTGAAGTCCTGAATGCCGAAGTCCCAAAGCAAACACAAGATGTCTAATATGAAAGATCACTTTGGGAGCATTTTCATCCCTCGATCTACTCCAATGGAAGGATTGTGTAAGTTGAAATATCCAAAGTTGAGAGAGACGAAGGAGATATTGATCGTCAATATGATGTCGAGTGCGCTCTCAACCATTGATCAAGATACAGTGGAAGGATAGCATAAGTATATTATCCGAAGGCCCAAAGTAAAAGGTGGCCATCCATATCAATGATTGATTAAGTCCCATCCTTCAGATTAAGCATTGTAAGAATCAAATCTGACGATTTATCCATTTCCACGAAATAAATGTAAACCGTCTGATCTGTTCGGGAATTTTGATTCAAAAAATTTTAAATGTTTGAAACCCAAAATTTATGAAGGGCGAAATGCCAAAGTTATGATAGTCTTCCATTTTAGGAGATTGAATCGTGATCATTGAATTGATAAGATCTCGAGCACTCATTAACCCTAGGCATATGGTCACCGGTAGTGATCATGTGAAGGAAGGGGATTAGAAGGCAAAGAAGCCATAATTGACTAGTAGTAACTGATAGACAAGATGAAGAGTTTCAATAGATAGAGAAGCTAAGGAATCTCAACATAATGCCCACTGATGATGAACACACTCACAATAAACGCCAAAGAAGACAAAGAGTTTTGCATGATGATTAGGCAGAGGACTCGACGTGAGAAAAAAAGGCAGAACATAAAAGAGATGTTGATTCTCTAGTCATCTACATTTTCGAAAGGTCGAGAGGTAGTGAACAACCTGAAGGGAAGAACAGTGGTGAATTGAAGAGAATGCAGAGGCATAACACATGAAACATGAATGACACACAGATCATAAAGTGCAGAAGAACAAAAACCGTGAGGGATGTGAGCATGAGGACACTGATGCATGCGAGAAGTAGGACACTGATGCAGGTAGAGAAGAGCAGTGTATCAGAACATTAAAGTGATTGGTAAGCCATTGATAAACATTGTATCACTGTAATAAATTTTAGTAAGGAAAGATTTATATTTCAGGGTGGTAGGGAGGTGCTAGGGAGGATTGTTGTCCTCATAGTTTAAGTAGGTGCTTGAACACAAGGAGTTGTAGCCTCCATGTGGGTGCATCCAGAAAAACCAGGGTGGTAGGGTGGTGCAAGGGAGAACTATTGTTCTCTGTTATACAGGTTGGTGCCTATGTTACTGGAAGTTGGTGATTCCATCCAGTTGGTGTTCAAAAACTCAGGGAATTAGTGTTTCATTCTAGTGGGTGCTACAGAAACCAGAGAATTGGTTCTCTCAGCAAGTTGGTGCTTGTAAAAAAGTAGTTGTATCCTCAGGAGGAGTTGGAGCTCATAAGAATGATAATGTACAAAAAATAAATATTATTTATCATATCAAGAAGAAGAGGTTTTTCCCTTTATGGGTTTCATCAGGAAATATCTGTCTTTGTATATTTCATGTGTGTGATTGATGTTGAATATTCTATTGCTTACTTCCCTGCATTATTGTGATCATCATTGAGTGTTCTGTAAAGAGTTTAAAATGGGCATAATTGTTCAAGCATAGTAACAACTGATTCACCCCCCCACTCCTTATTTTTCCAACACCATAGTGGAAAGAGTCCTTTGGACTTCAGAACTCCTAGGAAGTTTGTATACTTGTACAATAATATCTAAGGGGTGAAAGGCATGTTACCCATGAAGTCCTGGGAGATATCCCCTGCAACCTACCCTCCAGTGGATATGGCATCGCTAGAGGATGAAGACTGAGGTTGCATCAGTTCCAGGTAGGATGGTACAAATGAGGTGGAGCAATGTGGGTGTGACATGGCCTTTGACCAATGATACCCCAAGAAGTTCAAGTAACCATAAATTTCGACTCGGAGCTCGGTTTTGGATGAGTTTATAGTCATTGGAAAGATCTTGGAGAGAAGAAGGAAATGTTGGCCCTATTTGAGGAATTGAGAGAAGCTATAGTAAGGCAACAACTTTATACCCCATCCCTTAAAAGGCTACTTAGGGGTCGGGTGTGTGACATTACTATTTAGAAAAAATATTATATATTTGGCTCATAATTACTTATAATCCTTAGATGTTATAATGCACTCATGCTACTAAAAATTATTGTAGATTAATAATGTCATTGTGTGTTTTATAATTTTTTTACATATTACTATATGAACATTTATCTCAACCATCATAAAATAGCTTTAATCTTAAGCAATTTCCATCATAGCGAATGTTGAGAGCCAATAATATCATTAGATAGGTTGAAGAACAATCTCATTCCATCCATGGTTGTGAATGGAATTTTTTGATGTTGAGAGAGTTGTTCAAGGATAGGGAGTGCTATGATGTAAATAAGGGCATTCTTTAAAATTACTTATGTAAACAACTGTAGTAGAAATATAATTTTTGAGCTCACACCATCATTTGTATTGAACTTAAAGAGTGTATTAAATAGTATTTCTCTAGTTAGAAAGCATGGGCTTATAATATGATCCAAAATGTATCCAAAAAAAGTGAATGGTTGTAAGACTACATACATAAAAGTGTAATTATGTGATTAATGAAGTTTAGATAAACTATTAAATACAATGAAAATGTAAAAGTAAATGAGACAAAGAGAGAATAAAAAGTGAAATAAAAGAAAAATAAAAATGTACTAATAGGAGAGAAGAACTAATAATTGGGAAAAGAAAGGGCATGCTTATTGGCCTTCTCATTACACCATCTCTTCCTATTTATTTTTTTACTTTCACTCTAAAGGGGTATTTCGACCAAGGAAGTGAGTATGCACAAAGTGTCATGAATTGCACTGTAACAAGAGATTGTGGAAATGAAAGTAATTGATAAACCATTCAACATTGGTTTTCCCATTTGGATTTATAGGGTAAAATATTTGTCTCAATTATGTTTTTGATTTTATCCCTCTCTGATGAATTCTAATTTACATTTCCATTCAACAGATTCTTATGGTACAATATGTGTAGAATTGACGTTGAATTCTACATTGGATTTAATATGTGACATATTGGAGGAACTTCTCTATATTTAATCATTGCCTGTGTTTTCTTGATGGTGTGAGAATCCATTCCCAACTATATCTATGCCTAAGTTCACTCAAAATTCCATTCTCCATTATCAATTGATGAAATCCAAAAACTAGAGAATCCAAGTCCTTTATCCAATTGGGAATGATCTGAATCATTGTAGTGACATAGTTGTTGCATATTTACAACCAGATTGTTATTATTATTCCTTGTATTCAGCAAAATTCAATCCTTACCACTATTGGTATCATTACCTAGCATTCATGCAGTGCTTGTGACATTTATTGAAGTTGTATGTTGTTTATTACTCTATATGAGGGTTGTGCGTTGTGTATAAAATAAATTTGGGGACATATGCATGAAATAGAAGTTGTACATAGCCCTCATACATCGTTTGTATCTCTTAAGGATATACAAATTGGTGGTTGTGCATTGTTTCAAGTTCTTCAATGGAGTGATAAGGTAGTTCATTACATCTAAATTTTGGTCAAGATGAATCACACTAGTATTTAATTATTTTCTTTGAAAAGGAATTCATTCTAAGTGGTTTTTCAAAATTATTCTTTCCAATACTCCTTTGAAAGGAATATGTCTTATGGCATGTGTCTTGCTTCTCTTAAAAAAAATCCTTATGATTGTGTTTCTACCAATAGATAAACAAATTATGAACTTTCTTCTTCCAACAATGACAAATAAGGTATACCTTACCTGATGCATACCGACAATTCTTGTTTTTCTTCTAGCTAATCTACTCATTTCTCTATCTAAGTGAAAATATAGGCTGATTCCTTGAACTATTCGCATCACTTCACTCATATCTTCCTCAACAAAAAGGATAAAGTTGTAGTGGGATACAACCTTTTTTTCTACTTATCTTCCTTCTCATTAGTGGTCCAACTCTAGAATGTCGTTTTCCTTAACAAATGTGATCTTGGATTCGGTGGCCTTTTCCCCTCTGCCATCATAAATTAGACCTTCATGTTTCACCCTTTCTTCAGCTACACTGGGGCTTAGGATTACTTTTTTTATTTTCCCTAATCCTTTTCCATCATATAACATATACCTTAACAATTTTCATCCAATTCCTCTAGTATGCTTTTCAATTTCACCATGATGATCTGGAGAAATGTCTATGGAAGATGAAATTACCATACTTGTCTCGACAATGTTGCTAGTTTCAGTGGTGGAAATAGGAGATGTATTTTCTTCCTTATGATGTAGGAAAACTAATTGGATCATTGCCAATTCCTCCTCCTTGTTTGACAACTCTTGTTATAGTTGAGTCGTCATCTAAGTGAACCTGACCTCCTATTGATTCACCAACTGGATGACCTTATCTTCCGAGTGTACAAGATGAAATAATATATTTTCCCAATATTATATATCCATAGTGAGGGATTCTTAGCATTAGAAAAAATACTTCTTTAGTAATGGAAATAGTCTTTTAAAACTCTCAAGTTTCTTCTTCATCTCTCTTATTCTCTAGTTAAATGTCTCAGTCTATTTATTCAAGTGTGTGTTCTCTTCTTGAAGCTAAGAACTGATGCCCCTTAATTTTCATGTTATATTCAAATTTATCATAAATTATTCATAATCAAGGATTCAAATTCTTTGATACCTTATGGTCTATAAATGAGGGACTTATATCCTACTTAACTGACCAAAAAATATCCTCCATGGAATTTACTTCTAATATCTATTCTCCATGTTATACATAGATCTTAATCTTCAATGATGGTTCCAATGCATATATTCTSAGTGTAACCTCCACATACAAACAACCTAAAAAAACAATAATAAGACCAAGTTCCCATCTCTCCTTGGAAAAAATACCCCTTAAGAGTGAAAGTGAAAAAAATAAATAGGGAGAGATGGGGTAATAGGAAGTCTTTTATTTCTTGTTGTTATTTTTAATTTTTCCTTTATTTATGTTTTTATTCTCTCTTTTGTCTCATTTAATTTTACATTTTCAATTTTTCTAATTTTATCCAACCTTCATTAATCACCTAATTACAGTTGTAGGCACTTGAGCCTTATATCCTTTCTCCACTGGCTTATTTTGATCTATTTCAGATCAACTTGTAAACCCATTCTTTCTAACCAAAAAAATACCATTTAATACAATGTTAAATCTCATACAATGATGGTGTGGGATCGACACTCTTATTTCTGCTACCAATGTTTACACAAGTAATTTAAAGACACGTGTTGTGGTACTCCATTACTTGAAACTTTGACAAATATTCTTATTTTTATTTTTAAAATTTTATTTATTTTTCCAAAAGACACTTTGGTCGATTAACCAAATATAAAATGTAAAACTTTATTATTTTATGAAAATAAAATACATGTGTAAAAATGAGCACATGTTGAAGTAGTTTCTAAAGAGGGAGTTGGGAATCCAAAGGGGTTGGCAAACAAACTAAGATGAGCTATGGAGTTAACTCAACTACAAAAAGACACATTCCATATTTATAGGAGAATTTGTGAACATGTGTAAAATAAAATATGACAGGTGGGCAGTGAGTAGGAGGATCAAGGAAAGTGTCACAAGTCCTAGGGAAAAAAAAAGTGATCACAAAGAAATGGGACAACATTCTATGTTGTGAACTGATAGCTATGAAAGGCTATGCACTTATTTTGACTTGACACAGAGAAATTATATTATTACACAACAAGATAATACTCAGAATTTTGCAAGAGGCCGCCTAGGAAGCCCCTTGGATTCTGATCTCATCTCGGGTGTGACACAGGTTTACAAAGAATCTAGTATATGGTTGGGAGGAACAAAGTCTTCAACGTGTGGTTTCCCCAAGTTCTAGGTTTTACTTCTTTATTATAAATATGTCAATGTGAATGTTTATTGTGTATTATTTTGTGTTAGTGTGATCAATATTATTGGTTATGAAGTATTTTTAAAGCATAAATAAGTCATAACAATATTATATCTAAGTGATTTTATGAGAAAATAAATGCATACCTTAGTTTCATAGAGAAAGATTGCTGAAAGAAAAACGATAATCATTATGTTGCTATATCTACGAACAGAGTCATATTACCATTAACAAACCCAATAAAAATCATGAGTAATTCTAGTTATTAAATCATGAAATGTATCCAAACAGGAAATATGTGTTAAGGAAACAAAGTTTAACAAAGATACAAAATCATAAAAATGAAGATTATGTGTATCCAAAAAAGGAATATGTACTAAGTAAACATAGTTCAATAAAGTTACAGAACAATTAAAATGTAGACAACAATCCTAAGCCACGAGACCTTAAAAGAATAATTATATATACAAAAATATTGGGTGGAATAGCTCGACAAAGTGTACAAACAGAGCAGTCACATATTGTGATATCATGCTTTGAATATAATTAGTAATGGAACCCAAATACCTTCTCCAAGCAAGGGTATTCTCGAAATCCATGGTACCAACCTCTAACTTGTACACATATTGCCCTATTTCACCCTTAACCACTAACTTTTAAACTCCATAATTCATTCAACATGTAAATCACATATTTGATAAATATTAATCTTTATGATGTTTAATCCCTAAAACCCTTAACCCCTATAACTCCATCCTCTAAAATATATAACCTATAACCCTTATAACTCTTACAATTCCTATAAACATCAACTGTTAAATCTTATAACCACTAAACCATAAGGTAACGATTTACCATACCTAAACATTGATCCATATAACCCACATCATAAAGAATGCCTAATCCTTATATATTTGATAAATATTAATCCTTATAGCCTCTTAATCCTAACACCTATAACCATAAATCATATAACATTTATATCCCCTATATAAATTACTCCCATGTCTTTATCCTCTGCAATATCGAATTTCTTTAACACCTAAAACATTTTTGAGGTAACACTTGTAACCCCTATCACCCCTACACTTAATCCCTATAACCCCAATCATTCTTAACTATTAACTAGTACAACCAACCCAATATCTTATAACAATTAACCCTTATAAACCCTCTAAGCATCGTAAACCTTAATTAATAATCTCGATAGAAATGTAATTACTACATTCCCTAGCTCCTATACCATTAAACATAGCCCATGTTACATGTAAAGTCTTAACCCCTATAACCATTTTCACATAGAACTTATATAACCCCTAAATTATAATCCATAAAACCCCCTGGTAATATCTATCACATACCATCCCTCAATGCCAAACCAATATAAACAATATAACTGACAACTCCTAACACTTATAATCCCCAACCCCTATACCCTCTAACAACTAACCCTTATAACTTTATTAACAAGAAAATCATGATCCCTATTACCCATAACACCCCTTAACATTGTAGTCCTTAAAACCCTTGTAATTTTCAATTCATAATCATATAAACCCTTATCCCTATAATCCTTAAGGAATTTAACCTCTAACAAATTTGAACCATAACCCATATAATCATTATTGGCCTAAACAATTAACATGTATATCCCTTTACCCTTAAACCCTATAACCACTAAGTCATATAACCTATAACCCTTCACCATAACAATTGAAAATCCATATAACCACTACAACTTCAACACCTAAAACTTATGAATTATGAAAAATAAACCCTAACCACAAAACCCTATATAATTATGATATAAATAATTATAACCCTTAAGATCTTAACCCAATCACCCCAGTCACCCCTACCCTTACCTATTCTCACTTGCAAAACCACAACACTTATAAACCTAAATTCCTAGAAACCATATAAGTACAAACCTTTATCACCTACAACTCGAATCTTTAATATTAATATCCACTTACACTTCATTCATATAACCCATAAACCCCAACATTCTAATGCATAATCCATACTACTTTTATAAACATGAAATTTAATAACGCCTAACTCATAACCCCTTTCTACCATGATCTCTATAACCCGTAACAAGTATAAAACTTATGTAACCTCTATAATTGCTAACATTTATAAAGTTCCCTATAAGATTTGAAACTTAACCACTATAATCACTATAAGGAGTAATCCTTTACAGTATTTAACGCTTGTTACAGTACACAAATAACATTTATAACCACTATTCTCTAATCTGTGTAACCCTTAACCCATACAAATATAAACATAGACCCTTGTAACAACTAACTATAAGCCCTCTAACACTCATCACATGTATGACCTATATTTTATAACCACTAACTACTATCCCAAATCAACCTTATTACCCCTCCAACCCTAATGCCTAACTACAACAATGGGTAAATAATCCTTATAACCACTAAAACTAATCCTCGAATCCCTATAATATTTATCTCGTGTAATCCTTATAATTCTTATCTACTCTAACCACTATACCATAACACTCTTATAACCACTAAACAATCTAAACTCTAATGCCTAATAATTATCCATTGTAATTCTTATAACTCCTAAACTATAATAGGTATAATTCATCGCCCCTAACCCCTAACATGTATAACTTGTAGCCCTTGAAACCTATAAATTCTAACCCTTACACTTCTTACACCTTATAATTTTCAGCACCTAACACTCCTAACCCATATAACCTATGTCCCTTCAACCTTAAATTTATAATCCACATGATTAACATCAAAACCCTATAACCCCTAGTTTTTTATCCTAACAGACATAACCGTCAACATGAAATCCCAGTAAACCCTACCCCTATAAACAGTAACTACTAACCCCTAACACCTATCACAACAAAGAATTAACATGTATAACACCATAACCCCCAACACTATAAATACTAAATCCTAAACCTTAGCACTTATAACCACTAATCCCTATAAACCCTAGCCCATTAAGTTCTAAAAAACCTAATCCATAACATATAATATCTAATAGGGACTAAATAAGGATATTTGAATACATTCTTGCATTGTCTACTTCCATGAATGTTCATAATGTATTTCATGTATCTTTCCTGAAAAGGTATGTGTATGATCCTATTCATGTCATTGATTGGACTTTGACTTGGGCGAAGCTAGAAGGATACTTACAAGTACAACCAATGCATATACTAGAGAGGAAGGTCACAATTCTCTACAACAAATCCATACGGAAGGTAAAGGTCCAATTAAAATGCTATAGCCATGAAGAGTTGACATGGGAGTTGGAAGATACAATGGAGGACGCATACCCATATATTTTTTTTATCGAAATTATATATATATATATATATATATATATATATATATATGTACACCTTCATGGTGATATGCACTAAGGACATTGGGAAAATAAGGAGGAAGTGAATGTAATACCCTATTTTTGAGTCCACATATTAATATAAAAAGAAAATTATTTGATAAAATGTGAGAGTTCCTGTAAAGTTAAAAGGTCATAGAGCCTCACAATGTCATACTTTGAATATTAATAATAAAAATGAATCAATAGATGCAGAAAAAATAAGAAAATATTTATAGGGGACTATGATTCCACGAGAGAGGAAGATAAAGGGGCTATGCCTTTTATTATAGTTTACCCACCTCTCTTGTATTTAGTTCGGAAAAATGGTCACATGAGATTCTTGGGGATGCTGCATGGTGCATTATTGCATGGAATTATATAAGCCATGCTTTTGGTTATTGGGGGTTTACTTACTTCATTCCTAATCCATTATTTCTTTCTTTTTTTATTGGTTTTTGGGGCATGGAAACAAATTTTTGGAGTTAGAGAGCCATTGCTAGTTGGTTGTAGGTAAATATTGGTTATTCTACTCTGCATGAGAATGATGGAAATTGTGAAAGAACTATCCACAATTTATAATCCTTGGGGTTTATAACATTGAGATTTCCTTACAAGTAGAACTAGAGCCATAGAAAGAAGTGGAGCAACCTCAGGGACTACAATGGAGAAAAGGGGGTTGATTTCTTTGGGTTGTACAGTGTGAAGGGGAAAGAGATCTAAAAAAATAGGATTTGTTATGTGGATGAGAAAATTGCGAGAGCTTGATAGATGATTGGTATGTTTCTTAGAGTTGGTTTAGGCACCATCCTTTTTGTATATATTTTATGTGGAACAAATCCTAAGGTTGGGTGGAACTTCCCATGTTTGTAGAGAGATGGTGAAGTGAAGTTGTCATTAAAAGACAAGTTCTTTATGTTTCTCTGTAAATTATATTTTCATTACGTATTTATTATCTCCATGTTAAGTTTATAACATTTTTTTTTATTGATGTTGTGCATGGCTTGAGAAAAAAATTATTTTATAGTTTAATATGTTTCTTGATTGTTGCATATTTTTTCGACATGCTTCTTTATTTATTATGAGTATCAAAAATAAAAAAATTAGTCAAAAATGTGAATTTTTGACGTAGCGAGGAATTGGGTATGTTACAAAGTTTGTAAAGACTTCATCCATCTTATTCTTCACTTAAATTACCTCTTTTTTCCTAGTTTCTTCTGGTGTCTCTTTCAAGGCTACTTATGTTTTGTATATATACTCTACCGTTGAAAGAATCTCATCATGTATATGTTAGGATTAAAAAAGAATAGGAGAAACTACTCTTTCTTGATATTTCATTTCATATATTTTCTTTGAAAGATATGAATACAATAGATATATCATTATAGTCATTTATATCATTATAGTCATTGATCCCTTTCAATTAATTGGATGGACAACCTCGATTTTATAGTTGTTGGATTTCAACACTTGCTAATGGAGAATTAAATTTTAAGTGAACTTGACACAACTATAATTGAGAATGTATTCCCACACGATCAAGAAAACATAGGAAATGATAAAATACAGAGGATTGCATTGACTAACTTGCATATTGAATCCAACACAGAACTCAACATCCATTCTACACATAGTTTACCACAACATCCATTGAGTCAAACTATAAATGAGAATCCATCACACAATGACAAAATCACATAGATGTTTCACATAGATTTTACTCTAGAAACCCAAATGGGAAAACCATCTTTAAATCATTTCCATCTTTCATTTATGCAAACTCTAGCTATAATACAACTCATGGCCCTCTATCCATACACCTCTGCTTGAAAAAAATACTCTTTAAAAAAGAAATTTAAAAAAATAAATAGAGAGAAATGGGGTAATTGGAAGTCTTTAACTCATACTTTCTAAAAAAAAAATAGACCATTTAATATAGTTTTGAAGCTCAATACAAATGATGGTGTGGGATAAACACTCTTATTTTCACTACCATTGTTTACACAAGTAATTTAAAGACACATATTTATATCATTGTGATCCTTAACCTTTAACAACTTTATCAACATGGAAAACTTCCATTCACAACCATGGATGGAATGAGATCATTCTTTAGCATATCCAATATTTAACAATATATATATATATAACAAGGTTTAAAGCTAAGTAGCTTGGTAGTGGGCCTAATGGTTATGAACATGTGTTTCCTCCTAAGAGGTCACAAGTTCAAGGGATATGGTATGTATACCTTCGTAGACTTTACTATTGAAATTGTTGGGTTGATTATTATTATTATTATTATAGTATAGTAATGTCAAACATATATAAAAAAAATATGTAATAACTATATATATACACATGCATTAATTATCATAAACAATAATATGAAAATATTATTATGAATAAATAATTATAAAATAAATCAATATTAAATAATAAATTAAATTTCACAAAATAAATTTTAATACACTCATATAAATGATTCTATACTAATCTAAATAATAACTATACATAAGTACATATATATTGATTTTTATAAATAATAATAATAAAATAACTAAATACATATATACGTATGCATTAATTTTCATAAATAATGATGATCATGATGATTAATCTCCACTAAGATGTATTACAAATAACTAAATATAAATAAAATCAATATTAAATAATTAATAATAATAACAATAATTTATTTTTGACTAGTAAAGTATAGGGAGGTATAACCTACCCTTTACAAGGAAATACATGTTCTTAACCATTAGGCCCACTCAAAAAACATATACATTAAAAATAATATTTTGAAAGTAATTCCTATTAAATTTGGAATGTGTATTGGAGAGAGATTGGCTCTAGTCTGCAGCTAAGGTTTCCATGTCCGTAAAACCCTCGCTTTTTTTTTTCCTGAGGTTTGTGTGCGGAGTGCTGCAACCCCGCCACCCCCGCTTTGTTTTTTTTCGAGGGTCCGCGCACAGAGTTTGAAATATGTCTATGATATTGGAGATTGCTGGATGATTGCCTTCACCAATGAAGCCACCATCTCCACGGCTCTTATTCCATGCTGCGACGTGTTTCTCAAGGATTTTTTCTATGAGGTTTTTTCGATCTAAGGCTATTGTTGTGTAGATCGAGCTCTCTATTCTAGAAGAGACAAATTTTTGATGGTGGTGGTGGTTCGTCGTTTGTTGTGCGGTCCTCGTGGTGATGCAGTTATCTCACCTCATATCTCTTGTATTGCTTACATCAAGTTTTTCTTTCTCAAGTATGGTATTCTTTTATGTGGTGGTGTTGTTTACTATGCTCACGACCTTCGTCTTCTTGGTCGTCTCAGTCCTACCTCTGTTCTATC
>SNQJ01S0063951.1:69758-91395 GCA_010110895.2 Picea sitchensis | reverse complement strand
ATATACTCGAGGCTATTTAAGTTGCAAAACTGAGTGCATGTAAGTATAATAATTGCACAAGAGAAATGCTAGAGACTCACTTTGTCTTAAGTCAAATGTCATATGAATCATGAAATATTATTATATAAACCATTGTAGAGTCACCTTGAGGAAGTACTTCAACTCAATGTGGATGAGCAAGTCTAGGTGACTGTTAGCTTTTCTCCAACTCAACACTTGACACTTAGCTAAAATAAAATAAATTTATTAACTAGATGCACAATTAGGTTACTAACCAATCACAGTGCATAATATATTTTGGGTAAAAACCCATGCAAAAAATCCCAAAGAGAAAACCATGTCTCAGCTTGATTAGAAACTTTAGGCTCCCATCCTAGGATAATGGCCCATTAGAGGAATACAATGCAGCAATAGCCTAGCCCACCTGGATATTATATCCTTTGGGTCCCCTTAGCACATTTCCTCAATCCTCCCCACTCACATTTGGATGAACTCTCTTCACCCACTCAATGAGATCTCCTCATTCTCTGTGTAACATAAGAACATGAGCAAAGAGTGCTCTATATGTGTCTCATCCTCTCACTTAGGATTATTTTTATTACATTGAGTTAACCCTAAGTCCAAAACCCTAGATATTCTCTAAAGTGATCAACGACTGAGATATAATCTCACGTTCACTTTAGATCTAAGTTCTAAGACTTAATCAACTCACTTAAGTTAATAATGACAAAACTTAGGCATTTAACTTAATTAATCTCACATTAATTAAAAATTACATTAACTTAATAATCACTTTATCAAGTGGATTTCCTAAGGTTCTGAGAGGCATTCCAGACGAGGTCCATAAGCTAAACACCAAGCCAATGTGAAAGTACATGTCTTATGCTAAATACATCAACACTCCCTCTTAGCAAGGAAGATACTTCTACCACCTTGAGGTGGCTATATCTTTTCTATTAGATATGCCACCTAATTTATTGCTCTCTTTGACACGAAATTTATTCCATACATCTTGCTTGGACCCATTTGCAAATACTTCCCTTTGATCATGCTCTTAGAACCCTCCTACTCCTGAGCTTCTTGCATGGCCATCTTGTACCATGAATTCTTCTGGACAGACTTAGAAGGTTGAGCCTGCCCTCCTGAACCTGAACGTTGAATCCCTCTTAGTCTCTCAACCTTCAAAGCTACCTAATAATTTTCCTCTATCACTATGTTTCTTACCAATGCTAACAAGCCACTCAATACAATTTTTTAGCTACCTGAATCCCTACCCAGGACCCGCTGCCCATTGCATGGATCTATTTCCTGCTCCCCGAAACCCTACCTTAGGCTCCTCAATTATCTCAACCTTCTTCCCAACAATTTTACCTATTTCGTAGGGATTATTCCCACTACCCAAGGAATCTACCCACTTCCCAGGGTTTCCCAACCCCTGTGGCCCCTGTTGCTGACTTCGTTGTCCTTAATGGAAACTTTCATTATGTTGATGATTGTCCCTACCTCCTAGCGATTGTTGATCCTCTTCTCGTGACATGCCCCTTTATGCAGGAGCATCGCCTTCAAATTCAAAATGAAAGCGTGGAGGAAAAGGAATGACATCTCAGCATGACAGAGTTCACATCAGAAATTAACTCATAATTAAATCGAGTTGTTGAGATATTTTTGAAAGAATCATTTTTAAATACGTCATGTTTGTAAATTCATGAAGGATTGTAAGAGGTTGCAGATATAGAGTGTTAAATCTTATATGGTAATAATTGTTAGTTATTGTAATAGGAAAAAGTAGGTAACTGCTAAGAGTTTGATAGGATAGGTTACCGATAGGACAACGAGAGCTCGTGGAGTTGGTCCTTAGATAGTTTGTTGTTGCATTGTAAAAATAGATAGTATGAGAAGTATGAGAAAAGAGATAGAGGTCAGAGAGATCAGTGGAACAGAGTAGAGTAGAAGAAAGACTATGTAATTTATTTTCATGAATGAATAGAACAGACAGAATTGTCCCAAATCCTTGGACTGTGTTCATTTGATGTATGAATGAATGAATGTTATATTATTTATGTGTTTTTTAGTTCATTTTCGTTCATGTATGATTGTTTGAGAGATTGACCGTATGAGTTCATGATGAAACTGGATGAGTTTCAATTGTTTCTCTTCTGACACTCGTATGCAAGGTGTGCATCTCGAACGCAAGGAGTGTGTCGACTGAGTCTTAGATTGAATCAGAAATGTTCATAGAGAGAACAAAGGAAACTTAAACCAGGTGCAAGTTGTGCACAACATGAAGGAGCAACCAAGCATCAAAGAACTAGAACAGAGGAACGCCAAATGGGCGAGAAGAATTTATTTTCAAGAAATCCTTCGATCTGAGTTATCAAAATCCTGAAAACGTAAGGTGTGCGTGGGAAGTCCAAATCCTTTAAGGATCAAGCTCAGAAGAGATATAACTTTTCATAAGTCTTGACGAGATCTAAGAGTTGGACTCATAGGAGGGGAAAAGGTTTGAAACCTTTGAAGACTGATAAATCTTCTAAGTCGGAAGAAGATCAGAATCTCAGGAGAGAGGAGTAACAGTGAACATTGGATCACAGTGCAGAGGATCAACAGTCGTCTGATCTATGTAAAGTGTACGAGCATTAATGCCTTGCACACACAAGAGACTTGAGGTTTCTGAATCCCAAAGAGACTTGAGGTTTTCGAAGCCCATCAAGGTCTGAGACTTGAGGTTTCTGAAGCCCAAAGAGATGGAAACCTAAAGTAGAATCGCATTCATTCGATCGCAGGAATAGATCTGAGTCATCAAATTGTTTGGGTTAAACTTCAATCGTTGGATCGTCAGAGTGGATGTGAGCCATCAGATACTATGAGTCTAGGAGGAGGAAATTTTGAAACTTGAAACACCCGAAGTGCGGAGATCCGAAGGGCCGGAGAAAATATGGATCGTTATATCTAGAAGGGTATGTGTCAGCAGGTCGAGATATCCATAGGAAGGCAAAGGATGAAGTGTTGAAACACCAGAAGCCCGAAGAGTTGAAGAGTCAAGAGTCATCGATCTATAAGTGGACACTTCTCAACAGATCGTGAGCTCCCAGTAAGTTGTTGTGGAGTTTCGATTAAGAACTGAGACCGTTGAACCCCGAAGACCTGAAGTGATTCAGAGTCGTTGGATCTAGGAGAGATGTGGCATAGATCCATGCACTCTGGGTAAAGTCCCAAAGTAATCCTCGATTATTAGATCATGAGTAAACACGACAGACATCCGCATACTTCGCGGGAAAAGAAAAGTTGAGATTTGAAATGTCCGAAGTCCAGAGATGTGAAGGGATTGCAGCCTGTTGGCACAAGAGTAGACCCAGGGTTCATTCCAAGAGTGCACCAACAAACCATAGCTATTGTCCCTTTCAGAAACACCTGCGAGGTAGATGTAGTCTAACCTAAAGCAACTATGAGGGGGTTGTAGGATAGAGATGTCTACAACTAAGGGGAATATCAAGTGGATCGACTACCAGAGCAAATCAGTCATTTATATATCACTTACTAGCTTGTATCTTACTTCGCACAACTACCTATCAGATCTAACACAGTAATGCAATAACAGTATATCAAAGGAAAAACAACATAACATCAATCACACACACAAGACAAGATATATGTGGTTCATCCTCTCTCTAGGGATACGTCCACGGAACTATTCTTTATAATGTATTAAGATGAACCATACAGTTCTTGTATGCGCTCTTAGCTAGTATATCTTCTTTATTCTCCTCTTTATTCCTCCCCTTCCTGCGCACCTAGTTGTAGGACGTGATCTCCGCACCTAGTTGAAGATCTTACGATACCATAAGGCTCTCACTCTTAGCACTTCTCTCTCTCACAGTAATAATCCTTCATACTAGAATGACAATGACAACACACAATCATAACGCCAACAACAACCCAACACAGGTCCTCTTGAAATTTATTTATACATTACAATAGCTCACCAACATCCTTAGGCTGAAACCTAAGTGTTAAAACCCTAGATACCAAAACCCTAGGTGTCTAAAACCCTAGGTCAACTTGACCTGCATTTTCAGGGCTTCACCAGCCTGTCTTTTCTTCCTTCTTTCATGGTGCTCCAAAGCATCCAATGGTGGATTTTTCTGCTTGTTGAGTTGTCCACGATCCTTCTTCCTTGCTGATCTATCATCCGTGATCTTGCTTCCTTTTACTTCACTCTATCTTTTCTTCTCTTTTTCTCACTTCAACCCAGTGACAGTCACTGTGTCTTCCACGCAGTTTGTATTTCATCTTTCTTGCCTTGACCTTCTCTTACTTCCATAAATAAGGGACAACAGGCCCCCAACACTCACCTGTGATTCGTCCCGAAGCACTTCAAATCTGATTCTTTTGTTTTACTTTGACTTCAGATTGCACAGTGTAGCCTTTGCTTTATGCTCTATGCCTCCTCTCCTTCCCTGTGGAGACTGTATTTTCTGTGTTGGGTACCCAGTTTCAACTGCACTTGGTACCTAGACCCTTTTCCTTATGCTTTTACCTGGAGTTGGGAGGCAATTGGTTTTCATAGTACAACTTCAGTCAGCTCTCGTTCACTAATCCTTCCTTCCATTCTCCATTCAAAGTCTTCAACTGTGTAGCTCCTCCTTCTGTAACATAGGCGACCTCATATGGCCCGAGCTAATGCATTCAAAACTTCCCAGGATGATTTATGAACTTAATTTCATATACCAGTACTACATCACCTTGCTTGAATGCCTTCTTCTTGATGTCCCTATCATGATAGGCCTTTTCTCTTTCCTTTTGCACATGTTGATGGAATCCTGCAATAAATTTGTCTTCTTCGAGTTCAATCAACTATGAAAGCCTCTCCTGAATAGCTCCAGTGTCATCCATACATGTAAAGGAGACAATTCTTAAGCTTGGTACCAGTTATTCTATTGGGACAACGACTTCGAGACCATACACCAACTTGAAAGGGGTCTACATTGTTAGTTTCTTACAGGTGGTTCTATAGGCCCAAAGTACTGTTGGTACTCTTAAATATCAGGCATCCCTATTCACACTACAAATTTTCATTAGCGATGTCTCCAAGATATTTTTGAATGCTTCCAGTGTCCCATATTCTTGTGGATGGTAAGGCGTGCTCTTATGATGGTGGACTGAAAATTCTCCAGTCAAGGCTTCAATTTTTTTATTTATGAAATGTGTTCCTTGATCACTCATAAGGATATTTAGGCATCCAAACCTAGTTATGATGTCATCAAATATGAATCGCGCAGTTGTATTTGCACTACAGTCCTTAATTTCTCTTGCTTCAGCCCATCTAGTCAAGTATTCTGTCGCAGTGATTATGTACCTTGCTCCTGTGCACTTTCCGGGTGGGTTTATAGGTCCTACAAAGTCAATGGCCCATTTCTCAAATTCTTCTAGGGTCAGCGGTGGTTCTAATGGAATTTCATCTCTTCTAGACGGTTTTCCAACTCTTTGGCATACATCGCAGGCTCAATAATAGTCCTTGGCATCTCTGTGTAAGGTAGGCCACCAAAGACCAGTTCTAAGAACCTTCTGCGTAGTTTATTTCCATGTGTAATGTCCTCATGCGATGCCTTCATGATCTTCTATGAGGATCAATGGTCTCTCTGAATCCATAACACATCTTCTCATTATCTCATCAGGTCCCATCTTGTATAGTTGTCCAACTATAATTGAGAAGTCTGCAACGCGCATTACTAGTTGTTTCTTCTGGGGAATTGTATACTCAATAGGTGCCATTCATGTTCACAGGAACTAGACTATCTCTGTGAAGTGGTCATCAATATTTCTAATGCCTATAAGTTGTGCATCCGGTAGTGTATCCTCTAAATTGGTCGACTCTTCTCCGTGTTCCAACCTTGAAAAGTGGTCAGGACCTTTTTTCATTCTTCATGGCTTAACCACAACTTCGAAATCGTATTCCTGAAATAGCAGAAGCCATCTGCATATCCTTCCCCCCAACAATGGTTTTTTGACTAGGTATTTCAGCGTGGAGTGATCAGTAAACATTTTAAAGTGCCCTCCCAACAAGTAGTGGAGAAATTTTTGTAGTGCATACACCATGGCTAACCCTTCTCTCTCAGTGGTGGTGTAATTAATCTCAGTTGTGGATAGTTTCATTCTGGAAAAAGATAATGGGTGGTCGATCTCTTATGTTCCCAGTTGCGCTAACACGAATCCTAATGCAATGGATTATGCATCGACATGTACATGAAATTCCTTGCTCCAATCTGGAAAAAACAGGATAGGCACAGTAACCATCTTTTGTTTCAGCATGTCGAAGCTCTGTTGGCATTCTTCGGTCCAATGAAATTGACAATATTTATTCAAAATATTCTCCGTGGGTGTTGTAATCTGGGTATATCCCTTAATGGACTTCCTATAATACCCAGTATGTCCCAGCGTAGTGTGGAGCTGTTTGACTGATGTAGGAGGTGGAAGATAAACTATAATGGTGATTTTAGATGGATCTACCAACAATCCCTACTTGCATACAATATGACCTAACAACACTCCAAATGGTCAGGAGAAGATACACTTCTTTAGATTCAAGGAAATTTGACACTCCCTGCATTTGTCCAACATTATCCTTAGAAATTCAATATGATTTTTCAATAAACTAAAAATAGTCCATTCATCGAAATATGATTCTAGAAATTTATGCAGAAACTCCTTGAATTCTTCAACCACCACCCTGGAAAAGATGGTTGGGGAATTCTTCAATCCAAATGGCATCACCGTATACTGGTAGGATCCCCATTCTGTTGCAAATGTGGTCTTAAGGTGATCTTCCTTGGCAATCCGGATCTAACGGTATCCTAAAAATCCATCTGTAAAAGAATATATTTCCTGGCTTCCCACATTATCTAACACTTCGTCAGTGAATGGCGTAGGGAAGGGGTCATGCAAACAGGCATCATTCAGCTTCCTGATATCTACGCAGATCCTGATCTCTCTTGTCTTCTTTTCCTATACCACCATAGGGATAATCCACTCTGACTCTTCCACAGGTTCTATAATCCCTGCTTCCAACATTCTGTCGAGCTCAATCTTCAGTTTCTCCTTATATTTAGGGTTCAATATGTAGGGTATTTTTTTTACTGGTCTTGCATTTGGTTTCAAAGGGATCCTCATCTCTTCCATAGGCCCTTTAATGCCCTTCATATCAGTGAACTTGGTTGGAAACAAGTCCTGATATTCATGCAGTAATTTTGTTATCTTGTCGATAGTAGCAACCTCCCAGTAATATCCAACATTTGCAACCTTCGGTGTCTTCTTTGTTCAAATATTGACTTTCTTAATCTTGATTGGTTGTCCAATGAATGGTAGCTCAACTCATGGTCCTTCCACATCTCTTTGGCCTTCTGTTTCGGCGATGTTCACCTTCCTAGGATCATCGTCCTCATCGACATTTATGTTGTAACAGCCTTGCAGTTTCTGGAAAGGCAAAGTCCATTCGTCCTTTTCTTGTTCTAAAGGGAGCCTAGAGGCCTCCTAAAATAATTTATGTCTAACAATCTGTAATTCTTGATCTACTGAAGGAAATTAACTTTCCAATAAGAAGGTAGTTACAAAATTCTGAGTCACACCTTCCCAATCGGTAGTGACGAGGCGCATCTCTGCTTGAAGGTACCAGTTGATAGATGTCATGTCCAGTGTGTTAATGAATTTGTGCACCCACTACTCTTGAGGAATTTTTCTCCAGGATTCCTTGCAACTTCTCACATGGTCCTTTGGGTAGCTTCGACCTATATACCAAACTTAGTAGCCTTCTACTTGTGTTGAGAACCGTGTTGTCATCAAGGTACGACATTGTACCAAGTCTGCAATGTTGGTTTTGTCTGTCCCCCACCATCCTGCTGGGGTTTCTTTCAAGGCCTCATCCATTTCCAACAATATTTGTTGCATTGGTACACTTTCTTCAAAGTCCGACAAGAAGGTTTATAAAGGATTCATACCATCAAAGGTGTGTAAGTTATTTACTGTTGTGTCGATCCAACAAACTTCTCTGGTTAATCTAGCACATCTTCTTGTAGATACTTCATACATTTTATTCTACTAGTTCTCCAGTGCTTCTTCTGAGTCTGATGAACATGTGTTGTCACTTCACCAGCTTAGGTTTCCATCGGCGATAGGATTAATGGAATCATGTTGTCTGGTTGTTAATTTGTATATGTTTTCTAGATCATATGCATGGTATTCCTCTCTGATGGGCTATGTGTATCATTGACCTTCATTTGGATATAAAGGAACAATGACCCTAAGGCCATCTCTTTCAAAAGTCATATGTATTTTCTTTAAATCAACCACAGTGGAATTATTGAAATCCCAATCAATTCCTAACATTGCAGGGTAAGGACAGTTATCATCAATTATCTCAATTACCTCAAAATCTGCAAACATTCTTACTCTGTCGATGTCCACAGGGACATGTTCTAGTCTGCCAAAGGGGCTTACATATTGCTAATTAGCCATCCTAAGCCTGATAGGGGAATAGATCAACTTGGGTTTTCCCATTAGTGCCTAGGTTTGCTTCCTCATGACATTGACCTCTGACCCTAAGTCGAGGACCACATAGTCTATATCATATTCTCCTATTTGAGCATTCAAGTGTAATTCCTTATTTGTCCTTCTTCTTTTTGCGATCTGGTGTACTACCCTATTCAGTAAGAGGTCTATATTTCCTAGATCATACTGTCTGATTAAATTTTGTATTTCTTGTCCAACACTCTCATCCTGAATCAACTTAATACAAGTATATAGAAATTTCATGAGCTTTCTTACCTCTTTTCCTTCTCTTAGCCAAGCAGACTGATCAAATTCCTGAGGCATTCCATATTCTCTCACTTTTGGTCGTGTCTTTGATAAAGAGCCTTGATCTTCTTTGAAATCTTTTCTTGCCTCCTCGAATACTTGTGTTTCTTTCTTTGCATCAAAAGTTTTGGGTCTTCTCTGCAGCTTTCATGACTCCTGAGTCTTATATAGTCTTCCCTAGGGTCAATCTATCTTATCCTATAACAATGCCTCCTCTAGTGATAACAACGAATCCAGGGTATTCTCCGTGAGGTTTAGCATATATCAGTTTCACTTGCGGGTTCTTCTGAGGTCCTCGTCTCTCCTGAAGCTTAGCTAGCATCATAGAACAATCTTCTATAACATGTTCAAACGAGCTCCAGTAGCTGCAAGTAGTGAAAGGGTTCTGCCAGTCCCTTACGAGGTGTCCTAGTTGTGTTCAATTGTAACAGATGATTTTTCCTCGGCCTCGACCCATAACTACTCCTCATCCTCGTCCTGTGAATCCACTGCGAGGCTTGAAGTTTATTCTCCCAGGGGATTTATATTGCGTAGTGTTTTCTTCTTGATGTACTTCGCCTTGAATTTTGTATATGTCTCTCGACCTTTCATGCATGAGTTCATAAGCCCTACAATCCCTATCGTCATGCCCCACGAAATTATAGAATGTGAAATACAAATTTATGGGTGTCTGAACATATTTTTGCATGTAATAGCACTCACAAGTGCGATGTCTATTTCGGCATATCTCGCACTAGGGTAAGGTGACTTTCTTCAAAGGGATCGGAGTGCCAGAGGCCAAGTATTCATGAAATAGCGGTAGTGCTCCTTGTCATGGCCTTCTAATTTTCATCTAACACACTAGATTTCTTCTCTTTTATCTTTTCCCTTGTCTTTCTTCATATCTTCGACCTGCAGAGACAAACTAGTTAGCTGACTCAAGATATGACTCATACGTGAGTTGGATTCTCCCATAGGGGTTGATTATAACTTCATGGTGATATCTAGTGCCTCAGCCTATGAAGAAATATTTTTTTGCATCAAAGGAACTCTGATGTGTGGTAAGAGGGCAGCAATGAACCACTCTTTGTTCTGCTCATCTGGGATCTGAAAAGTCAATCGGCTTGTTAAGATCTTAAATCTTTGATCGAATTCCCAAATGGGTTCGGCTACCTTCTGCTTGATCTCTTTCAACTATGTGATACATTGTGACTCTGATTTGGGTTTCTTGAACTCTACAATCAACGAATTCTTGATCTCATTTAGTGGCTTAGGTTGTGCAAGTCCTTGGACAAGCTTCATGTACCAGCTCAATGCACGATCTTGAATGGTAGTACTAAACTCAGTTCTTTTAACATCTTCATCGAAGACATTTTTAATATTCCATATGGCTTCACACAGAAACCAGTGTTGATCAAGATCTTCAGATCCATCTCCCCTAAAGATAGGGAGCCTCATCTCATCTTCCATAGATCTTCCTAGGTTTCTTGTCTGAGTATGTGGTGGACTACTAGTGACAGTGATATGAATGTTCTGTTGTCTTGGATTACTCTGATTTATTAATGATACTAAATCGACAGGAGAATTAATAGTACTTACTTCAGTAGTCTGCGCAGTTCCTGAAGTTTTTGGCTCGTCCCGGCAAGGTTCTTCAACTTTCCCTTCCTCTACCCTAGCGGGTTCTGAATTCTCTTCGTCCATCAGATCTGCCTCTTCTCCACTATAGAAACCCTCGTCCCCATAGTTCTACTTGAACGGGTTCACAAGATGAACTTCTTTGAATGCTCTCCCACTGCGTGTATGTCTAGCCTCTACGTCATTGTCATTATCTGAATTCTTGAACATTAGGCTTTTCAAATCCGATCAATCTATTGTATCTTCAAGATGTTCTTCTCATGCAATAACATCTTGATCCTCAACTTCAGAAAATGTAAAAATTTTCCTCTAGGTCCCTTGAAGAAATATCTCTTGGCTTGGCTATATGACTCTACTCTGTCAACAACAAACTCGGTGATGTACCCTCTAATGGTTCTATCAACCCAGTGACCTATTTCTCATGACACGGCGTTATCAACTCTCTTAACCTTCTTGATCAACGCCAATGTCCAAACTACAAGAGGTCTAGATCTGATCTCAAACTGTGTATCTGCTAACCTGCCTAACCACTCATATAGCTCCTAATGGATTCATCCAAAGAATATCTCGTGTATATAAGTAAAATTATATCTTCCTAACCAATCCTTTGTACTAAGATTAGGGTTCTTGTTTTGGGATTTAACGAAGTCCTTTTCTTGATCCTCTATACACTTCTAAATCTCTGTCTTTTATGGAAACCACCTTGACATTCCATCAATAAGATTATGGTCCCGACAACAGAACCATTTGTTGCCACAGGGGCAGACCCAAGGTTCACTCCAAGAGTGCACCAACAAACCCTAGATACTGGCCCTTTTGGAAACACCTGTGAGGCATATGTAGTCTTACCTGAAGCAGATATGAGGGGGGTGTAGGACAAAGATGTCTACAACCAAGGGGAATATCAAGTGGATCGACTAGCAGAGAAATTCAGTCATTTATATATCACGTACCAACTTGTATATTACTTCGCACAACTACCTATCATATCTAACACAGTAATGCAATAACATTATATCAAAGGAAAAAGAACATAGCATCAATCACACACACAAGAAAAGATATATATGGTTCACCCTCTCTCTAGGGCTACATCCACATAATTGTTCTTTATAATGTATTAAGATGAAGCATACAATTATTGTCTGTTCTCTTAGCTAGAAGATCTTCTTTCTTCTCCTCTCTATCTCTCCCCTTCCTGCACACCCAACTGCAGGACTTGATCTCTGCACCCAGCTGAAGATCTTACGATACTAGAAGGCTCTCACTCTTAGCACTTCTCTCTATCACAGCAATAATCCTTCATACTAGAACGACAATGAAAAGACACAATCATAATGCCAACAACAACCCAACCCAGGTCCTCTTGAACTTTATTTATACATTACAATAGATCACCGACATCCTTAGGCTGAAACCTAAGTGTCAAAACCCTGGATTCCAAAACCCTAGGTGTCTAAAACCCTATTTCAACTTGACTTGTCACCAGCCTGTCTTTCCTTCCTTCTTGCGTGGTGCTCCAAAGCATCCAATGGTGGATTTTTAGTCTTGTTGAGTTTTCCACGATCCTTATTCCTTGTTGATCTATCATCCTCGATCTCCTCATCCAACGACTTGCTTCCTTTTACTCTGGTTCGTCTTTTCTTCTTTTTTTCTCACTTCAACCCACTGAGAGTCACTGTGTCTTCCACATAGTTCGCATTTCTCCTTTCCTGCCTTGACCTTCTCTTACTTTTGTAACCAAGGGCCAACATAGTCATTGATCCAACGAGGACATGTGTTAGTGGATGAGATCCTTCGGATAAAATCCAAACAAGGGAAGGGTTGAAGTTTGAGAACTCTGGAGTTCGTAGTTACGAAGTGATCAACACCATTGATTTAACGGGACAAGTGTATGGAGATCATCAACTCCATGGGATTGGAGTATGGAAGGAGTTGGGTTTGAGATTTCAAAATCTTGAAGTTTGGAATTGCAAAGAGATCACATCCATTGATATCATAGAGACAAATCTGGTCCGTCGATCGGGAAAGAGCATATTTGAACCACCAGTTTGGAAGTATCATCAAGATCACAAGATCGATGATCTCATAGCATTTCGGGGACATGATTTGTGCAGAGTTTAAAATATTGAGGGTGGGCCGCAATCCAAATCGTGGTTTCGTTAGGAGGACACGTGGAGGCCTGAGGATAATTGGGGGCACAAAAGTGGTTTAACTCCAAACCACTTGTGACTACACCCATAATCGTGTGGTCATCACCCAAGTTCACATTCAAGAAAGGGATTATCTGAAAAAGGATCTATCTCTCAACACTCTAATGTTTCATAGCAGAGTGAAAGAGAATATCACGGGTTCTATCAAAACTGCACCAAGAAGTTGAAAAGGTCTATGTCTTGATACCAAAGGAAGCCATTAAGGTTCATAGAGTCATCAGACTCAATAATCGGAGATCCTTTGACTGGGAGGTCGCGCATCCCTATGGGGGAGTAGGGTGGCTGCATCAGGTGGTATCGGAGATGATTTTAAGTTTGTTTGCAGACAACAGACAAAAGGAGAAAGGAGACAAGTTGGTATCAAGAAAATTTGATTTCCTTTTGTAGGTGACGAAGTCCAATCATGCCACCCATGAGGCATAGAGAGAATGCAAAAATTAAAGAAGAAATGAGGTGACTCTGAATGAGACTAGATGCCATGGAAACAACACAGAGAAGAGCACCAGAAATTGGAGATATCAGTGAAGCTAAGAGAGAATAAGAAGAAGTGGAAATAAATGTAGCAGAGGATGTTGCAGAGGATCGCTTGGTAAAATTTGTTTCAAAGATAGGAGCCAGAGCAAGGATAGAGGTACCAATGTATGAAGGCAATTTAGAATTTGAAGAATTGTTAGATTGGGTACGTGCTATGGACAATTACTTCAGTTACGAAGATATCAAGGAAGACAAGATGGTGAATCATGCAATGACAAGACTGAAAGGTCATGCAGAACTATGGTGGGATGAAATGCAAGTTGAAGGCAGGAGCAATGTTAAGCAGAAAATAAAAAATTGGGATAGGATGGTAGCCAAGTTGAAATCCAAATTTATCCCAAAGGATTACCAAATCAATCTGTTCAGAATATTGCAGAACCTGAAACAGAGAAGCTTATCAGTGAAGGAGTACACTGAGGAATTTTATAGGCTGAACATCAGGGCTGGACAGAAGGAAAATGAGGATGAAAAAATAGCCAGGTATATCAATGGGCTGAGATATGAAATCCAAGAGGAGATCAGCATGATGTCGGTTAGTACAATCGGGGATGCTTATCAAGCACCCTTGAAAGCTGAAGAGAAATTGGCCAGGAAATAAAGCCAACAAAATAGAGGATGAAATTCCAGCAGAGGTAAGGGAACCAGCAGAGAGAAGTTCCAGAAGCCGAGGCATGAAGCTAACAAACAACATAGTCACCCAGAGAAGGGTGGAAGTTCTAGAGAAGGACAACATGGAGGAAGAAGATCTTTTTCTAGAGGAAGAGGTAGAGGAGGCATTGTTAAGTGTTATACCTATGGAAAGAAAGGGCACAAGTCTTGGGAATGTCTCGAGAGAAAGGAAGAAGGAAGAGGAGGAGAAGAACACATTGTTGAAGAACAAAATCATGTACCTCACTCATTGCCACCCATTAGGATCATAAGCCATCATATTGACCTTATTCCAAGAGCTAGTTTACCAAAAAAAGAAGCTTATAGGTTGACACCTAGAGAGAATGAGGAAGTCAAAAATCAAATCCAAGAATTGTTGGATAAATGTTTAGTCAGGGAAATCCTAAGCCCATGCACAGTATCGACTATGTTAATTCCAAAGAAGGGTGGAGGATGAAGAATGTGTATAGATTCTTGAGCCATCAACAAGATAACCATTAGGTATAGATTCCCTTTACCAAGGATGGATGATTTGATGGATTTTTCAAGTGGAGCAAGCTATTTTTCCAAGATAGACTTGAAGAGTGGATATCATCAAATAAGAATGAGAGAGTGAGATGAATGGGAAACAACATTCAAGACAAATGAAGGATTGTTTGAATGGTTGGTCATGAAATTTGGGTTGAAAAATGCACCCAACACATTTATGAGATTGATGAATGAAGTATTGAAGGAATTCATAGGAAAAAATTTCATAGTATATCTGGATGACATACTAATCTTCAATAAAACAAAGAGAGAACATTTAAGACATTTTACATCAGTGATGGAAAAGTCATAGCAGGAAAAATTGTTGATAAATCTGAAGAAAAAAAAAATTATGAAGACTTAACTCATATACTTGGGTTATGTGATCTCTTAAAATGAATTGAATATGGATCTAGAAAAGGTAAGAGAAATCAGAGAATGGTCATCGCCAAGCAACATATTTGAGGTAAGAAGTTTTCATGGGTTAGCAATCTTTTATAGAAAGTTTATCAGAAATTTTAGTGGTATATGTGCACCCATGGTGAACACTGTGAAGAAGAAACACGAGTCTTTTAAATGGATAGAGGAAGCTAAAAAGAGTTTCAATGTGTTGAGTGAGAAGGTCAGATAACAACCAATTATGGTCTTACTATATTTTGGAAAAACATTTCAAGTGAGATGTGATGCAAGTGGATTAGTTGTTAGAGCAGTCTTGAGTCATGATAATAGGAAATTTCCTTATTTAAGTGAGAAATTGAATGACAAAAAGAATAAGTATTCCACATATGACACATAATTTTATGCAGTGATTCAAGCTTTGAAGAAGTGGAGACACTATCTAATTCCTAAGGAATTTGTCTTGTACAGTGATAACCAAGCTTTGCAATTTATTACTAGGAAATAAAAGTTGAATCGGAAACATGCAAAATGGGTAGAATTTATGCAAAATTTTACTTTTGTTATTAAACATATTGTTGGAACTACTAACAAAGTTGCAGATCTTTGAGCAGGAGGAGTTTGATTATACAATAATTCCAAGTGGAGACCTTAGGGTTTGAACACCTCAAGGAGATGTACTGACAAGAAGCAGATTTTAAGCAAGCTTGTGAGGCATGCAAGAATCCTTTGTTAGGAGAGAGAAATCCCTGGACTGAATATTTGATCTAGGATGGATTATTGTTCAAGGGAAGTCAATTGTGCATACCGAAATTCTCAATGAGAGACTGCCTGCTGAAAGAGAAACACAGTGGAGGTTTAGTTGGACATTTTGGTCATGATAAGACATTTTCACAACTAAATAATTCATATTATTGGTCGAGCATGAGGATAGAGATGAAAATGTTTGTGAACAAATGCAAAATTTGTCAGTATGCAAAAGGAAGACACCAGAACACTAGTTTTTATCAGCCATTACCAATTCCAGAAAGGTCGTGGGATGCAATCAGTATGGATTTTGTTTTGGGATTGCCTAGAACTCAGAAAGGGAGTGATTCCATATTTGTTGTGGTGGACATATTTTCAAAAATGACACATTTCATACCATGCCAAAATATAAACGATGCTACACACATAAAAAGTTTGTTTTTCAAAGAAGTAGTGAGACTACATGGGTTGCCTAGGAGCATAGTTTCAGACAAGGACACCAAATTTGTAGGACACTTTTGGAGGAATCTATATAAAAGGTTGGGGACATACTTATCCTTTAGTTTAGCATATCTCCCTTAGACAGATGGATAGAGTGAAGTAGTAAATAGGAGTCTGGGAAACTTGTTGAGAATTTTAGTCACTAAGCAAGGTCGACAATGGGATCAGATTATGGCGCAAGCAGAATTTGCATTCAACAATTCAGTGAACAGGAGCACAGGGAAATGTCCATTTGAAATCGTGTATGGTATATAGACAAGAGGGATTAAATATTTGAGAGATCTTAATCAAGATGATTTCAGAAGTGTTGGAGAAAAAGATTTTCCAACAGAAATGCAGAAACTCTATGACAAAGTCAGAGAATAGCCACAGAACAACAGCCTGAAATATAAGAGAAGAGTTTATCAAAAGAGGAGAGAAGTTCAATTTGAATTTGGAGATGAAGTTTTAGCTCATTTTAGAAAAGAGAGGCTTCCAAGGGGAATGTATAACAAGTTGAAGATGAAGAAAATAGGACCATGCAGGATTCTCAGAAAATCTGCAGCCAATGCTTATGAAATTGAGTTGCTAGACAATGTTGGGATATCACCGATATTCAATGTTGTAGACCTATATCCTTACAAGAGAGATGAGGCAGGAGAATCAGATGATCAGAAAGAAGTTCAGTGGGAAGAACAATTGCCCACAGCAGAAAAACCTCCGATGGAGAAAAACATTGAACAGAGAGATGGAAAGAAGACTAGGAGGAAGACGTATCCTAAATACTTAATGAAGTGGAAAGATCATCCAATGGAAGATGCAAGTTGGGTCACTGAACCTGATATTTTGAAGCATGGAAAAACACTGCAAGAAGTCATGGAGAGGAGTCCATGAAAATTTTAACCAGAGGAGTATGATGCAAGAGCATTGCCTTCAAAGTCAAAATGCAAGCATCTAGGCAAAGGAATGACATCTTAGAATGACAAATTTCACATCAAAAATTAACTCAGAATTAAATCGAGTTGTTGAGATATTTTTGAAAGAAACATTTTTAAATATGTCGTATTTGTAAAGTCGTGAAGGACTAAAAGAGGTTGCAAATATAGATTGTTGACTCTTATCTGGCAATAATTGTTAGTTGTAATAGGAAAAATTAGGTAACCACTAAGAGTTTGATAGGATAGGTTATAGACAAGATGACGAGAGCTCGTGGAGATGGTCCTTAGATAGTTTGTTGTTGCATTGTAAAAATAGATAGTATGAGAAGTATGAGAAAAGAGATAGAGGTCAGAGAGATCAGTAGAACAGAGTACAGTAGAAGAAAGACTATGTAATTTGTTTTCATGAATGAATAGAATAGAGAGAATTGTCCCATATCCTTGGACTGTGTTTGTTTTATGTATGAATGAATGAATGTTATATTACGTATGTGTGTTTTAGTTCATTTTCGTTCATGTATGATTGTTTGAGAGATTGACGGTATGAGTTCATCATGAAAATGGATGAGTTTCAATTTTTTCTCTTCTGACACTCATATGCAAGGTGTGCATATCGAATGCAAGGAGTGTGTCTACTGAGTCTTAGATTGACTCAGAGGAGTTCAGAGAGAGAACAAAGGAAACTTAAACCAGGTGTAATGTGTGCACAACGTCAAGGAGCGACCAAGCATCAAAGAACCAGAACAAAGGAATGTCAAATGGGCGAAAAGAATTTATTGAAAAGAAATCCTTCAATCTGGGTTATTGAAATCCCGAGAATGCAAGGTCTGCATGGGAAGTCGAAATCCTTTAAGGATAAATCTCAAAAGAGATAGCAATTTTTGTAAGTGTTGACGAGATCCAAGATTCGGAAGAAGATTAGAATATCAGGAGAGAGGAGCAACAGTGGTCGTTGGATCACAGTGCATAGGATCAACAATCGTCTGATATGTGTAAGGTGCACAAGCCTTAATTCCTTGCACGCATAGGAGAGAGAACCCATCAAGGTCTAAGACTTGAGGTTTCTGAAGCCCGAAGATCCGGAAACCTGAAGTAGAATCTCAGTCATTCGATCGGAGGAACATATCTGAGTCATCAGATTGTTCGAGTTAAACTTCAAATGTCAGATCGCCAGTGTGGATCTGAGCCGTCAGATACCATGAGTCCGAGAGGAGGGAATTTTGAAACTTGAAACACCTGAAGCATGGAGAGCAGAAGGGCCAGAGCTAATCTAGACTGTTATATCCAGAAGGGTATGTGTCGATAGGTCGAGAGATCCAAAGGAAGGCGAAGGCTGAAGTGTTGAAACAGTCGAAGCCCGAAGAGTCGAAGAGTCGATAATCTTCAATCTATAAGTGGATACTTGTCAATAGATCGTGAGCTCCGGGTAAGTTGTTGTGTATTTTTGGTTGAGAACTGAGACCGTCGAACCCCGAAGACCCAAAGTGATTTAGAGTCGTATGATCTAGGAGAGATGTGGAATAGATCCATGCCCTCTGAGTAAAGTCCTGAAGTAATCCTCAGTCGTTAGATCATGAGGACACGCGGCAGAAATCTGCATACTTCACGGGGAAAGAAAATTTGAGATTTGAAATTTCTGAATTCCAGAGATGCAAAGGGATCGCAACCATTGATCCAACGAGGACACGCGTTAGTGGATTACAACCTTCGGATAAAATCCAAAAAAGGGAAGGGTTGAAGTTTGAGAACTTCGGAGTCCGGATTTCCGAAGTGATCAACACCGTTGATTGAACGAGACTGGTGTCCGCAGATCGTCAGCTCAAGGGGATTAGAGTACGGAAGGAGTTGGGCTTGAGATTTCAAAATCCTGAAGTCCATAATTGTGAATATATCACATCTATTGATATCGGAGAGACAGATATGGTATGTTGATCGAGAAAGAGTAGATCTGAACCGCCATTTTGGAAGTATCGTCAAGATCGCAAGATCGACGATCCCGTAGCATTGCGGGGACATGAGTTGTGCGAAGTTTAAAATATTGAGGGCGAGTTGCAATCAAAAATGTGGTTTCATTAGGAGTACACTGGAGGCCTGAGGATAATTGCGGACCCAAAAGTAGTTTAACTCCAAACCACTTGTGACTACGCCCGCAATCGTGTGGTCATCACCCAAGGTCACATTCAAGAGAGGGCTTATCTAAAAAAGAGCTATCTCTCAATGATCTAAGGTTTCGCAGCAGAGCGAAAGAGAAGGTTGTGGGTTCTATCAGACCTGCACCAAGAAGTCGAAAGGGACTATTTCTTGATACAGAAGGAAGCCATTAAGGTTTCAGAGAGTCATTAGACTCAAGAATCAGAGATCCTTTGACCGGGAGGTCGCGCAGCCCTACGGGGGAGTAGGGGGGCTACATCACCCCTGCTCACTCTACTCAACAACCCATGAAGCCCTCATTTCATCTCCTCCATCCTTCGATCCCTTTCTACACTAGCACCTACGGTTCTTCAACAACCCCACATAGATTAATGGTTGTAGCTCACAGTGCCCATTGTTATCCTTCATCGTTTGCAACCCTATGCGGTTCCCCCTAACTTCACCCATTGATTACCTCTCTTAGATACTTTCTCATGTGGAGACATTATCCCATGCATCCATGTTTGCCTCTGTTGTCACACGCCTAACACTTCACATGAGTCGAGAATTATCTCTTTAACAACTCCATGATTGGCCCATATTCCACATATGATCAACAGACTTCAGTTCATGCTACAACTCCACATCCTATCAATGGCTCTTTTGTCGATCGTCCACCTTCACTACTCATCTTGGCTTTCTTCCTCAGTTGATCCTATGATTTTATTTGTCGCTGACTATCAATACCACCTGCACATGGACCCTGCGTTCCCAGCTTGAACTTCACACTATAATATCTGTCGACTATCACTCCCACCCTATCTTCTGCAGGGCCACTCTTCTCTGCTAAAAATTTATTCGTCCACACCCACCTTCTCTCACGAGATGTTGTCTCTCCATGAGATATCCTTGTGTTCCCAGGTCTATCGCATGTCAGTAGTTGTTCTGCCCACATGTGCAGTACCCATGTCGGTTCTGTTGTGACTCACTTAACACACCCACGTGAGATCCCTTAAGCCCAGATCCTCTCTTCATCGTCAATCCTCAGTTCATCCCACAATCTACTTCACATATGCACAATTATACAATACGTGGTTATCTCATCCAATCCACGTCTCAACACGATCTATCTCACATCTGTGGCCTTTATGCCATCTGTACGATGTACGACTACTTCCTTTTAATTTCTCTCTTTTTTCTAATTTATTTTATTAACCCCTCAACTTCAATCTATATAAAAAAAAAATCCCACATACCTGTAAATGTGTTGCAAATTTCATCCTATGTAATATAGAGTCTCGTCTATGACACCATGTTAGTTTTTCACAACCCAACTCACTCTTCACACTTAGCTTAAATAAAATCACTTTATTAACTAGATGCACAACTAGGTTCCTAATCAATTACAGCGAAAACATACAAACAAAAAACATTCGCATTGCACAATAGATTTTGAGTAAACACTCCTGGAAAAAACCTTGAAGGGAAACCAGATCTCAGTTTGATTATAAAATTTGGGCTCCCATCTTGGGATAATGGGCCATCAAAAGAACAAAATTCAGCAATAGCCTATCCCACCTAGTTGTTATCTCCCTTGTTTCCCCTGAACTCTTCTCATTTTGTGTGACACAAGAACATGAGAAAAGAATCCCTCTTTCCTCATATGTGGTCTCTGTGAGTCTCATCCTCTCACCTAGGCTACCTTTAATTACATTGAGTTTACCCTAAGTCCTAAACCCTAGATCTCCTCTAAAGTGATCAACTACTGAGGTATAATCTAGCGTTCACATTAAATCTAATGGCTAAGACTTAATCAACTCACTTAAGTTACTAATGCCAACTTAGGCATTTAACTTAATTAATCTCACATTAATTAAAAAGTACATTCACTTAATAATCACTTTATCAAGTGAATTTCCTAAGGTTTTGAGGGGCATTACGGACGAGTTCCACATTCTAGAGACTCAGCCAATGTGGAAGTACCTGTCTGATTCTAAATACATCAATAGTGACCTTCGAAACCTTGTGAACGAATTTGGGATAATGATATTCTTCCAAGTCAATTAGGGTTTGTGTCCCAAAATCACTAGAATGAGATTTAATAATTAACCTTCATATGTTCTATGACAATATACCGTAACCCTAATTTTTGCCTAGACCTATTTATGATTTTTTACTACCATGTCTAGTTTTTTGGGCCAATAATTTCTCAAATGATCAGTGAAATACATGTATTCAATATAATGTAATTTTCTTTTCTCTTCGGTTGAAATAAAAATTAAGTTTTTTTTTTAGGAAAAAAATATTAATTATACCTAGACTATTTAGTTGCAAACAAAATTTAAAAATAAATACTCGACTCACTAATACTACGTAGGAAAGAAACCCCCTTTTCCAAAAGCAAGAGACAAAACTTGACCTTTTGAAATAACCAACGGGTGGTTTGTAAGGGAACATATTTCCACTCCTACCAAATGCCTCTAGGTGTATTAAGTTGTTAGAAATGATTCACCCTAAATAGTATCTATAAGAAAGTCAAGATACCATATAGTTATCACTAAG
>SNQJ01S0063951.1:41059-57883 GCA_010110895.2 Picea sitchensis | reverse complement strand
ATAAAAATAATAATATCTTTCCAAATATATAAGGAGTTTAGGAGTTTTTGAAAATATTTCAAAAAGATTAGATGGATGGTTTTAAACCTTTACAATATTCAAAAAAAAATCATAAAATAACTGATTACATATAAGGAGTTTAGGAGTTTTTGAAATTGTATCAAAAAGATTAGATGGATGGTTTTAAACCTTTATAACATTCAAAGAAATTTATAAAATAACTGAATAACTGATTATTTATAAAATAAATTATGAATCATAATTTTTACCACAGAAAATTGATATTTATAAACATGATGATATTTTACGGAAATTGATATTTATAAAAATGATAATATTTTTTCAAATATATAAAAAGTTCTTGATGAAAATAGATTAGGGTTGAGTTTGCTAAGTTTTGACCTAGTTTGTAAACAAAACTATCTCAAACTTAAATCAATCACATTTAGTTGTACAATTAATGAATAAATTATGAATCATAACTTTTACAACATAAAATTGATATTTATAAAAATGATAATATTTTTTCAAATGTATAAAAAAAAATTGAAATTGTATGAAAAGAGATTAGATGAATAATTTTAAAAAAAAATGATATTTATAAAAATAATAATAATGTATTTTCAAAAATATAAAAAGTTTTTCCATTGATAATATTTTTTCAAATATATAAAAAGTTTTTAAAATTGTATGAAAAGAGATTACATTAATAATTTAAAAGAAATTTGATATTCATAAAAATAATAATAATAATATTTTTTCAAAAATATAAAAAGTTTTTCCAATTGTATAAAAAGAGATTAGATGCAAATTGTGATTTGATTTAAATTGTATCAAAAGAAATTAAAGAAAATAGTTTTGAAAACTGTTAATTCAAAAATTTTGATTAGATTCAAATGGTATCACAAAAGAAATTAGATGGATTTGAATACCCTTAATTAAAAAAATTGTTTAAATTACACCAAAATAAATTAGATTAATAGTTTTGAATGATGTTAGTTAAAAAAAATAAAAAATACTTCAAAAAAATTGTTGAAATTATATAAAAAGAGATTAGATAGCTTCCTTCGAATAATGTTAGACTTTAGTTTTAAAAAATACCAACACAGTATTGTAAATCATATAATAATAATTATGAATATTATAGAAAATACTTAATACAGTGGAAAGAAATAATATATGGAAAAATAAAACCTAATAAGCTATCTATTGTAAACATTTTTCTGCTTTTAAAATTTTTTAAAAATCTGCAACTTTTTAAATTAATATAGTAAAATCTGCAATTTACCTTTACCCAAAAATAATATAGTAAAATCTGCAATTTACCTTTACCTAAAAATAATATAGTAAAATCTGCAATTTTTAAAATTTTGATACTTTTACCTTGTAGAAAAAACAATTGCATTGAGCACCTTGAGGACAAACCTAGAATCTGATTGTGCTTATTTTAAGCTGCATTGAAATAAACTAAGATCTTAACACCAATTCAGAAGTGAAAATTAATCTACCTACAAAACCTTAATCATTTACAGCCCTAATACCTTCTAGATGCACCTTCTATCTTTACTCAAAAGAAAAATAATTACATTGAGCACCTTGTGTACAAACCCTAAAATCTGATTGTGTTTATTTTAAGTTGCATTGAAATAAACAAAAAAACCTTAATACTAATTTAACAATGAAAATTAGTCTACCTACAAAACCCTATACATCTACAGCCCTTATACCCTCTGGAAACTGCTCTCATGCTCGAAACCCTAAGTAAAAGTAAACATGTAGCAGACAGACTGGCCGATTCTCGAAAACGAGTATTGGTGGAAGACGCAATAGGGCACCGTACAGCAACCGTGTAGCCACGGAAGGACATCAAACGAATATTGACATTACGATATGCTCAATGCTTCGCATGAACGAAACCAGAGATCGGCATGCATAGATACCTCCTGCAAAAGAAAGGATGTAAACCCCAGAAGAATAGAGGCAATACAAGCAAATTCGAAAGGAAAATGTAAGTTGAGCCTTTAACCTTAATTGCAAGGGAATCCCGTAAGGAAAATCCTAAGTTTGAGAAGAGGCCATGAGAGACGGTAAGGGCTATCCACCCTGCAGCAGCCGAATGGTTCAACCGTGCGGCCACTATCAATACATGCATCCTTCATTCAGCATTGCTGCATGGTTCAACCGTGCGGCCATTATCAATGCATCATGCATGCCATACCGTCCAGTAGCATATGATGTCAGCGACGACGACATACTCTATCCCGAAGGCGGCTTCATTTAATGCATTCCATTGTACTGTTGAGAAGGAGTACCGTCGAGAAGCTGTACCGTCGACGGGATGGCCCGATTTAACGCATTCCGTTATTTCTTTCATATTTTATATTAATTACAAAACAGAGTGGTGAAGTGTGGCGGGTGTGCCCCAACGCATGTCAGAACAACGTCAACAATGGCCAACCGATGGGTTAACTGGAAGTATCCAAGCCCTAATCAAAACTCTAAGTGCCTCATTGTCGAGATAATGGTAGGTTAAAATGGATAATGGTACAGAGAAATGGATCAAGATCAATGCATGGTAGGTTTGGGCGGTTGGAAGAACACCATTTGTTTTCATGAAATGGATTTGGAATCATATGATACCATAATTGGTAAGATTGGTTAGAATTACAAATCCAAAGTAGATTACAATTGAAAATAAAGTACAATTCTTGGATTATCAAGGCTTATTTAAAAGCATTCAAGGTCCTTAGACAGAAATCAATTATGTGTGCCAAGCACAACATGCACAAAGTATGCAAGGTATATATTATTCACATAGATGAAGTGAAGGATGATTCCGGTACTAGAATAGATCAGTTATTAGTAGTACAAGAATTATAGATGTTTTTTTCTAAAATAAGTACTTCAATTACCATCTATGAGATAAATTGAATATAAAATTGATCATGTACTTGAAGCAACCCAACCCAATATCCAAGACACCTTACAAATTGGGAATAGATGAGTTTAGTGAGCTCAAGATATTGTAATAGGAGTTGTTAGACAAAGGACTCATGTGGCTTAGTAATTCCCCTTGGGGTGCACTAGTGTTGTTTTTTAAGAAGAAGGATGGTACCTTCCACACATGTACTGACTATCAACTAGTGAACAAAGTCACAATCAAGAACTAGTGTGGACCTTGCCAAGGATTGATGATCTTTTTGACCAACTTAAAGGAGCAAAGGTGTTCTCAAAACTGGGTCTAAGATCAAGGTAGAGGATGCTCACATTCCTAAGACCACATCTCAAACCCCATATGGAAACTATAAATTCTTGGTCCTACCTTTTGGTTTGACTAATGCACCAATAGTTTTCATGAGATTAATCAATGATGTATTCTAAAAGTACTTGGATAAATATTTATTGGTATTTATTAACGACATTTTGATTTACTCCCAAAATAAAGAGGAACTAGAGGAACATCTTTGGATTCTTTTGCAAATATTAAGAGAACATAATTTGTATGCAAAGCTTGGAAAATATGTATTTTTCAAGGAGGAGAAATAGTATTTAGGGATGTCATATTAGAAGAGGAATTACAAGTTGATCTAAAAAAGATAAATGCAACATTAAGTTGGCCTACTCTTAAGAATGTTGCAAAGGTTAGGTTTAATAAAACATTACTAAAGAATTGTCAAAGATTTTTCAAAGATTACAAGACCATTGATAAATTCAAGATATTGTAATAGGAGTTGTTAGACAAAGGACTCATGGCTTAGCAATTCCCTTAAGTTCTTTTTTTTTAAGAAGAAGGATGGTACTTTCCACACATGCACTGACTATCAACTAGTGAACAAAGTCACAATCAAGAACTAGTGTGGACCTTGCCAAGGATTGATGATACTTTTGACCAACTTGAAGTAGAGTTAAAGGTGTTCTCAAAATTGGGTCTAAGATCAAGGTAGAGGATGCTCACATTCCTAAGACCACATCTCAAACCCCATATGGAAACTATAAATTCTTGGTCCTACCTTTTGGTTTGACTAATGCACCAATAGTTTTCATGAGATTAATCAACGATGTATTCTAAAAAGTTTGATAAATATTTTATTTATTTATTGTTAACTTATTTTGATTTACTCCCAAAATAAAGAGGAACTAGAGGAACATCTTTGGATTCTTTTGCAAATATTAAGAGAACATAATTTGTATGCAAAGCTTGGAAAATATGTATTTTTCAAGGAGGAGAAATAGTATTTAGGGATGTCATATTAGAAGAGGAATTACAAGTTGATCTAAAAAAGATAAATGCAACATTAAGTTGGCCTACTCTTAAGAATGTTGCAAAGGTTAGGTTTAATAAAACATTACTAAAGAATTGTCAAAGATTTTTCAAAGATTGCTAAAGACCATTGGATAAATCAAAAAAAAAAAAATAGGATAAAATTATTCTAGCCAACGTTATACAAGGAAAGGTTTTAAGAGTTAAAGGAATTCCTTACTATGGCACCAATGTGAGTGTTTCTAGATTTTGATAAGGACTTCATGGTGTGCATCGATGCTAGCATATAAGGTATTGAGAGTAGTTAGTTATGAGTCCAATAAGTTAAAAAATTATGAGAAGAGTTATCTAATCAATGGCTTACAACTCTTAGCTATAGTGCATGCTTTAAAAGCATTGTGCCACTATCTAATTGTATAAAAATTTGAGTTGTGTTCCAATAATGAGAGTTTGAGATACTTGCAAAGACTACCATAGTTGAATGGTAGGAAGTGGTGATGGGTAGAATTTATTAGTAATTATGATTATGAAATATTACACAATAAGGGGAAATAGAACATGATAGTAGATGCCTTGAGTTGAAGAAGACATTTATGTGCAATTTCTCAAGATTAGTTAGACTTAATAACAGTAATTTGAATGTATTCTATAGATGAAAATTTATATTAGGAGGTATTTATGGCATTACCAATAAGGGAAATTTGGAGCCAAAAGGAGACTAGGAAGTATCATTACCACCTAGTGGAGGACGAGGCTTTTATTTGTAGGAATTGACTGTATTGAAATAAAATATTTTTGAAATTTAAATTTGCTGGAAATTTATTTCCGTTTTTAGTAAATTCAAATTTGGAAAAAAATTGCCATTTATGGCAATTTCGAATTTGATATTTGTAATTAAGTATTATGAGTTTGGGCAGAGATCTACTCAACTAACTATTTGACTATGACAGTTGTATAACAACAGAATATTTATATTAATTGCAGGAGGACAAATGGAACAACCATGTTAAAATCAGTTGACCATGACTCCATGAGTGGGGAGGCGGGACGCTAACAAGTATGCTTGGAAAGGATTGCGAGTCCTCTTGTTGTTATGAGCACTGCCGAGTAAGTGTGAGGCAATGGGATAACTACTGAAAAATTGCGAATATTGCTAAGGAGTCTCCAAGTTCACCCTCATGGATTCATGGTCAGGCTAGGGAGTGAATCGGGCAAGTGGTTTTGGCTTCCCTATTCTATGGTTGGGAGGAACATGGTTGTTCCCTTTGTCTTTCCGCGAAACTATTCCAAATATGTAAACTTTTCCTTCTCTGTGTGAATGACCATATCTATTTGTTGTAATGTAACTGTGTGAATGATTATTTCTATTTGTTGTAATGTATCTAACTATACTAAGTTGAGATGGACTCCATAGACGATATTTGTTCATTGTATGATGTTTTATAATCAAGCAATTAAATTCGGGGATCACCCCTCCTGAATTAAAAACCCGAGACAGAGTTAGTCCTGTGCAAGTGAATTGATAGTATACATTTGTCTATAGTCAAGGGTTATTAATTTGTAATCGCAATATCAGACAGATCTGGATTGAGTAGGTTTATACTTATAGACTCATGTATTTATATGCATATATTATTCTGGAAGCAAAAGATAGAATCGGAACTTTACTCGGACCTTTATCTCCAATCTAAATAATCACTATGGAAGAATTGAACCATTTGGGTAATAATTAGAAGGAATGTCGAAACGGGATAAAATGATTTAGTATTATAGATCTAGCTTATGTCGATCCAATTTTCTAGCGTTGAAAACAGGGCCTGTCTTCAAGGCAATAACCTTGGTATTTGAGATTTTAAGGCATAACGAAAACTGAATGACCCTTTTAAATTGAGCAACTGAATGCTGTGAAAAATAGAGGTCAATTGGGTTTTAGGCGATTACAAACATCGAACTCAAAAAAAAAATTCATGCGCCAAGTTACATTAATGATCGGGGTTTCGGGGTTCGGGATGTCAGGGTTACGAACACCTGACATTCAATAAATTGAAACACGAAAATCTGAATTGCGAAATGTGAAGGGACTGTGGGCCCCACATTTCGGGATTTCGGGGTTCGGGACGTCGGGGTTTACAAACACCTATCATTCAAACAAGATGATACGTGAAATGCCGAATTACGAAATGCGAAGGGACTGTGGGCCCTACATTTCAGGTGTCGAATTTCGGGGTTTAGTAAAACAAAGGAACTTCGTGATTCTGTAACAGTGAGTCCCAAATGCCAAAATGTCCACTTTGTGTTTAACCCTCTTTTAAAAATATGCTCGGGCTTTGCTTGAATGATTCGTGCATCTGATTTTATACCTCTAATTGTGCTAAGACAAAATAATTTCCATGAATGACATCTGTGCGTTGAGAGAAGATATAATCAAAGACTAAATCCAGGAAACGGTTCCTCCTGAATCCAAATGCTAGACCAAAACTATCTGCATATGAACTTAAAGAACAAATCCATCTATAGGAGCAGGTTTTAACTCTAAAATCATATTTCGAGGGTAGGATTGTCTATGTAAAGATGAGCTCGAAAGATACCAAACTATTTATAGACACCGGTTTACTTCTGTAATTGAAGTTCTAGCAGACCTGTCTTTGAGTAATTGAATTTGGAAGAGGCCTCTACACATAGTACTTATAGATTTAAATATATATATATATATATATATATATACACACAAAAGGTATATGGATACCAGTGCAGTTAGTATTGCATACAGACCATTTCAATAGATGAAGTAGAAACACCCACACAAAAACCTATCGTCATAATATTCAATAAATGACTGTGGGCCCAGTATTTCGAGGTTTTGCGATTTGGGACTTCACGACTCTGGTTGCAATGTTTCTAAGACTTTTGATTTCCCGGGTCCTGAAATGCCGAAAAGGGCTCAGTGGGTTTGACTCTTCCTGTAGCCTCCGCCCATGCGACCACGCCTTGTGACCTGGGCTATCTCCTTGGAGCGCGTTGCGATTTCGGGGTTTGTAAGGTTGCGATGTAACTCCAACCTTTCCTCCTTCTAATCCCCGAAGTCCGAGATTTTCCCCTCCATTTTCCCCGAAGACGAAATGCCAAAAATTTTTCCCTTCGAGAGATCAACGTTCTCGATTCTTTCGGGATTTTTTTAGCGAACCGGGAGTTCATGATGTAGCATCTACAAACCTCCTTGCTGCTCAAAAACCCGAACTCCGAATCAGTAAATTTCAAAGCATGAGATCAACAGCTCATGTTGTTTCTCATCCAACGGTCACTACTCCTCCTGAGCTTCTGAACACTAAAGGGTGATCAGTCTTCACTTTCGCACAGATCTATGAGATCCAACGGTCCATGGGATTTTGGTACCTTTCCCCGAGGAAATTTCACCATGCGTTCTTCTAAGGATATCTGGCCAAAATGATTTGGCGTTCTACCACCGAATCTTGACTCTGCGAGACGATCTTCGATCCCTGCCTCCCTTTAAGTACTTCAAAGGTGCTATCCCTTCCGAGCTTTATCTCTCTGATTATCAAGGGTTCCTTCAACCTAAGTTTAGACATCCCCTTTATACATTTGAGTATGCTAGTGTGGTTTGAGAATTTAGGAAAGTAATAGAGTCATGGAAGGAATTTACCCACAAAATCTTTTCTTTTCGAATAGATTAGAATGGTGTAATAATATCCTTATGGACAGAGACGAATCGTTCCTTCTCTTAAATTCTAAACTTAAACGAAAATTGATTTATGTCATAGAAAAATAAAAAACAATTATGGTAAATTTGAGGTCCATTACATGTATGTTCATGTTAAACTTATGCTTATACTGAGAGGGGGGGTGAATAAATATAAGATATTTTTTACATTAAATGAACATTCATCAATCGTTCACTAACTTTAAAACAGTAAATGCATGTAAACTCAAATCATAATACATAGAGTTTAATTTGGAAACCCTTGTGGGATAAAACCACAAAAACTTATCTTTATAAATGTTTGTAGCCACCAACCCACTGTTACAAATCTTGTAGGCACCAACCTACTAGAGACACCAATATATATAGCTTAGCACCAACTCAACAATATATTGTGTAGGCACCAACATATTGGAGACACCAATCTCCTCAACTAAGCACCAACTTAGTAAGACCTGTATCATTACCAATCTAATATCTTCATACACAAAGTAATTTTGACTTCACCTCCATGCTTCATACCTCATGCATTTCACAGTATCATCATACCCTTATCTTTCATGCTCCAACACCTCTCCTTGCTTCATACCCCATACATACTTCAAACCCTAGTCATTTAGCCTTCATGCCCTAGCAAACCTCATAGCATCATTCCTAGAATATAATTCCAGACTACAACATCACAACATCAAAACAAATCACTTTGCAGCATTATAGACCTGAGTCCTTCATAGTGCACCCTTAAAACTCCAATAAAACTCCTCTTGCACACCTTTCAGACCCCAAGAATATTCCCTAACTTGTCTTGCGCACCTCAGATCTCTTTTGTGCACTTGAACTTGATCTTCTTGCTTGGATACTATTCAAATGTACACATCTATCCTATATTTATAGTGTTTCTATGTTCACTTATGGGACCAACTTATAAAACTGGTTGGCCCAACCTATAATTTTTTGCTAGGATGACCTGATAGAATATTTCATATCTCCTCATTCCTATGAAGTTGGAGGGAGTTCCACATATCGCTGGAAAGGTCTTGGAATAAAAATTTCAACCATATATCCTATGCTCCCATTTGATCTAGGTATTTAGAGTAAAATTCCTTCAAATATAGGGTATCCAAATTGAGCATCAAAAATCTAAAAACAATATTTCCAATAATCTCCATCTTGCAATATTTATATTAGACATCTATAGTTTCCCCATGTCTTTAACATCAATGACAAAAATAGGGGAAAATAATCTCTTGTCTAATCAAGACAAGTCATGAAAACCAAGGCCCTACAAGAAGGGTTTCCTTAAGGGAAAATCTTTCACCAATAAGATCAACAATAACCTGAATATAATGTTTAAAACACTTTCTAAGGAACCAAAAGAAAAAACAAATCAATGGATTAAGTACTTACCCAAGTTAACAAGAGAATAATGTGTTGGACATTGGGTTCATTACTTCCCCGGAGTTTCACTACATGGGTTAACCCCCTCTCATGGATCCTAACTCTAGATATTGTGTCAGAGACTAACACCTGTGGGTTTTGGTCTAACAAAAATCATAGTCCAACAAATGGTTTCACAGTGACATGTCTCGAGTTCGAAACTCACCCAACATCGACTAGGGAGTATATTGTTGGACATTGGTTTAAACGCTTCCCATGAGTTTTACGACATGGGTTAACCCCCTCTTGTGGATCCTAACTACCATGATTGTGGAAGACACTAACGCCTACAGGTTTTGGTCTAACAAAAATCGTAGTCCAACAGAATGAAGGAACAAAGCCTAGAACATATCCTCTCCAAGTAGTTAAGTAACCCCTCAAATGGACCGATCTTGCTATCTTTGTAGAAGACTTTAACATTCACAACAATATCTTTGATGAACCAACAAAAATAACCAAGAAAGAGAAAGCTCCAAAAATTGACACCAAAAACTCCAAGAAATATCTTATTTTGAAAGGCTTTTAAAAATGATCTCCAACATTTCACAATGATTTGGAATGAGAGGGGAGCATTTATTTACAGAGGAGGCTTCTACATCCTTCTCATTCTTTATTAACTAGTTTTCCATAAAATTATCCTAAGAGACTAAGAAAAGAGACTTGTCATCCACACAAAGAAGGAGACTAAGTCAATACAAAGTCAAATGATGCCACATGAATATAAAACTCTCATGCAAAAGGAACATCCCACAAAAAATGGGGTCAATTTTCTCTCCAAGCACAACATTCCACAAAAACAAGGTAAGGTAACCTCCCACACAAGCAGAGCTCCAACGTTCCTCTCCTCCAAGTGGAATGACCTCACGAAAATGTGAATAATGACCTCAAAAGAGGACAAATTCCACAAAATGTTCTCAAGGAATGATCAAATAATGTTCATAAATCCCTTAAATATGTCTCCAAATCATGACCATGTCCATATCTATGGTCAAGGAACCTCCTTGAAGCATGGAAGTGACCCTCCAAGTCCAAAACTGGGTCCTAAAACCCCCAACAACTAGTATGACGTCCAAAAGAGTGGGGCAACTCTCAAATAATGTGAAATACATTTCCAAAGTGATGAAAGAAGGAGGGTTCTCATGAATCTCCAATGTGTCATGAGTAGAGGATTTACATGTGTGCAAAAGTAGCCCAAATGTTCCTTGGAGGATGTGACCAATGCCTCAGAATATGTGCACTACCTCGAGAACTATGACATTGCCTTAGGAGAAGGTTATATGTTTATATGTTTATATGTTTGAGGATTGGATCTTGATGATTATTTGAGGTATGGTCATGTAAGGTTGAGTATATACCCTCGATCGTAGAGTACTATTGTAGTAAACGATTTGAGGTAGATTTGTTGAAGTACATTGTTGATACATGTCTATTTTTCTTGGCACATATTGTAGTACATTGTAGGAGGCATTTGTTAGTGGTTTTGGCACATGATTGATACACACTTGAGGCTACATAACAATGAGGTTTTGGCACATGGTTAGATATGAGGGTTTATTGTATTTAGCTTATGGATAGTGTGATGTATTATTAGAGGATGTTTGTCAGTTATATTGGCATATGTCTTTGGTATACAGTTGAGGTACATATTAGGTATATGTTGAGACATATAGTTGATTAGTTGGCACGTGCATGAGGTATTGTGATGTGCATGATTGATGCACTTGTGATGGTACATGTTGTGTTAGTGATTGATGTACATAATTGATATCAGATCTGGTTGGTTGATGAGATTACAATGCAGGTTGTGATAGGTTGTTGGTAAAGGTTGGTTTGATAGGTTTAATAGTGACAGGTTGTGATAGTGATAGTGACATGTTGTCTACATTTGGTATTTATATTTCATGGTGATAAGACAAGGAAAGGAAATGGGGTTGTAGCCTCCTTCTAGTTGGAGCCAGAGAATCAAAGATTTGGAGATTCATTCAAGTTGGAACCTAAGAATTAAGTGGTTGTATCCACCTTCCACTTGTAGTCAAAGAACATAGGGGGTTGTAGCCTCCTTCGGGTTGGATCCAATGAATTGGGGAGTTCGTGCTTCCCTCAGGTTGGAGGATGAAAAAAAAGGGGGTTGGAGCCTCCTTCTAGTTGGAGCCAAAGAATTGGAAGTTAGTGCTTCCTTGAATGTAATTATTTGACATATAAGAAAAACATTATGTGGTTTTCACCCGCATTGGGGTTCCACGTAAATATTGGTGTAGTGTGTATTGTGTCGATGTGTCTATTGTTGTTTATTATGCATTGATGGATGTTAATGTTTATGATGCAATAATATATTGATGATGACTTGATGAACATTGTTGAATAATTTAAAGGAATATAAATTGTGTTTAAAAGTGGTATAAATTGTTCATTACTGATTCACCCCCCTCCCCTCTTAGTAATCCAACAACAATTGTTTTTGTTTATGGATATAATATACTCGAGGCTAGTTAAGTTGCAAAACTAAGTGCATGTAAGTATAATGATTGCACAAGAACAATGATCGAGAATCAATTTGGCTTAGGTCAAATGTCATGAGCATCATGAAATATTATTATATAAACCATTGTAGAGTCACCTTGAGGAAGTACTTCAACTCAATGTGGATGAGCAAGTCTAGGTGACTGTTAGTTTTTCTCCAACTCAGCACTCGACACTTAGCTAAAATAAAATCACTTTATTAACTAGATGCACAATTAGGTTCATAACCAATTAACATAATCATAAAAATAGAAACCAATCACACTGCATAATATATTTCGGGTAAACACCCATGCAAAAAATCTCGAAGAGAAAACCATATCTCATTTTGATTATAAATTTTGGGCTCTCATCCTAGGATAATGGCCCATTAGAGGAATACAAAGAAGCAATAGTGTGGCCCACCTAGATGTTATCTCCTTTGTTTCCCCTTAGCACATTTCCTCAACCCTTTCAACTCACACTTCGATGAACACTCTTCACCCACTCAATGATATCTCCTCATTTTGTGTGTGACATAAGAACATGAGAAAAGAGTGTTCACAAGAATATGAGCAAAGAATTTGTCTTTGCTCCTATGTGCTCTCTATGTGTCTCATCCTCTCACTTAGGCTACATTGTATTATATTGAGTTAACCCTAAGTCAAAAACCCTAGATCTCCTCTAAAGTGATCAACGACTGAGATCTAATCTCACGTTCACTTTAGATCTATGTTCTAGGACTTGATCAACTCACTTAAGTTAATAATGACAAAACTTAGGCATTTAACTTAATTAATCTCACATTAATTAAAAATTACGTTCACTTAATAATCACTTTATCAAGGGGATTTCCTAAGGTTCTGAGAGGCATTACAGACGAGGTCCATAAGCTAAACACCAATCCAATGTGGAAGTACATGTCTTATGATAAATACATCAACACTCCCTCTTAGCAAGGAAGGTACTTCTACCACCTTGAGGTGGCTCTATCTTCACTACTAGATATGCCACCTAATTGATTGCTCTCTTTGACACGAAAGTTATTCCAACCATCTCTCTTGGACTCATTTGTCAATACTTCCATTTGATCATGCTCCTAGAATCCTCCTACTCCTGAGATTCTTGCATGATCATCTCGTACCATCACTTATTCTCGACAAATTTGGAAGGTTGATCCTGCCCTCCTAAACCTGAAGGTTGAATCCCTCTTAGTTTCTCAACCTTCAAATCTACCTAATCATTGTCCTCTGTCACTTTGTTGCTTACCAATTCTCACAAGCCACTCAACACAATTTTGCAGCTACCTGAATCCCTACCTAGGACCCGCTACCCATTTCATGGATTCGTTGTGTGCTCCCCGAAACCCTACCTAAGGCTCCTGAGTTTTCCAACAGTTCTACCTGATGCCTAGGGCTTATTCCCGCTACAGAGGGAACCTATCCACTTCCCAGTGTTTCTCAGCCCCTCTGGCCCCTATTGTTGACTTGGTTGTCCTCAATGGCAACTTGTGTTATGTTGGTGATTGTCCTGCCCGCTCGACGATTGTTGCTCCTCTTCCCATGACATGCCCCTTATTACTCTACTAAACAACCCATGAAGCCCTCACTTGAGCTCCTACGTCCTTTGATCCCTTTCTACACCAGCACCTTCAGTTCTTCAACAACCCCACATAGATTAATGGTTGTAGCTTATAGTCTCGGCTCTAACACCATGTTATTTTTTATCCAACCCAACTCTTGACACTTAGCTTAAATAAAATAACTTTATTAACTAGATGCACAGCTAGGTTCCTAACCAATTACGGCGAAAACATACAAACAAAAAACAATCGGATTGCACAATATATTTTGGGTAAGCACCCCTAGAAAAAATCTCGAAGGGAAACTAGATCTTAGTTTGATTATAAATTTTGGGCTCCCATCTTGGGATAGTGGCCCATTAGAGGAATAAAATGCATCAATAGCCTATCCCACCTAGTTATTATATCCCTTGTTTCCCCTCAACTCTCCTCATTTTGTGTGACACAAGCACATGAGCAAAGAATCCCTCTTTTCTCATATGTGGTCTTTGTGACTCTCATCCTCTCACCTAGGCTTCCTTTAATTACATTGAGTTTACCCTAAGTCCAAAACCCTAGATCTCCTCTAAAGTGATCAACGAGTGAGGTATAATCTTACGTTCATGTTAAATCTAATGGCTAGGACTTAATCAACTCACTTAAGTTACTAATTCCAACTTAGGTATTTAACTTAATTAATCTCACATTAATTAAAAAGTACATTCACTTAATAATCACTTTATCAAGTGAATTTCCTAAGGTTTTTAGGGGCATTACGGACGAGTTCCACATTCTAGAGACCCAACCAATGTGGAATATACCTCTCAATTCTAAATACATCAATAATTATCTTAGAAACCTTGTGAATGAATTTGGGATAATGTTATTCTTCGAAGTCAATTAGGGTTTGTGTCTCAAAGGCACTAGAATGAGATTTAATAATTAACCGTCATATGTCCTATGAAAATTTACCCTAACCCTAACTTTTTCCTAGACCTATTTGGGTTACATGTATTCAATAAAATGTAATTTTCTTTTCTCTTTGGATGAAATAAAAGTTACTTTTTTTCTTAGGAAAAAGAAATTTCAAACAAAATTTAAAAATAAATATTGGATTCACTAATACTACTTAGGAAAGAAACCCATTTTTCCAAAAGCAAGAGAAGAAACTTGAAACTTGACCTTTTGAAATAACCAACGGGTGGTTCGTAAGGGAACATATTTCCACTCCTACCAAATGCCTCTAGGTGTATTAAGTTGTTAGAAATGATTCACCCTAAATAGTATCTATAAGAAAGCCAAGATACCATATAGTTATCGCTAAGATTATAACAATGAGGTCATATGCTTCCAAGTATCATCTAACCTTAATCCCATATGTGAGACTATAAAAAAATCATTTCTTTTATTTTTTTTATTATTCTTTCTTTTATTTTCTTCTTTTTTATTTATTGTTATAAATAGATATAGAATAGAAAATATTATCTTACTATATATTTTGGTTTGATTATTTTCAGTGAGTGTATATTATGTTCATTTAAACATAATTGCGTCGAGAGGTTCTCTACAATCCAATATGGGGGAGATGTTGTCACTACACAAGGTTACGTTAAAAAAAATACAAGTTGTCTCAATTACACTTTGAATAAAGATCTTTTTTGACCTTGGATCTATTAAGTGTCGAGAGGGATCAAATTTTTCAATGTGCAAACTTCTTCTATGAGTCATCTTAATCTCTATCAAAACTTCAAGCATAAACCAATTAAAGCCTCAAGCATAAACCTCTATGTGTTTAATAAAATCTAGGTTGTTATGGATATTTGTCAAAACCCCAAGCATAAACCTCTATGTATTTAATAAAATATAGTCTACAATAGATATTTTTCAACATATCTAGATGCATAAAGATTTTTTGTCCACGATTCACCTCTCTTCCAAAATCACAGTTCACCTCAATAGAAGAACCAATCTTTGTAAATGTTACATACTATCAAATTATTAGAAAACTATCATTATTCTTATCAAAAACAAAAACAAAATGTGTGTCAAATTTTTTCGCAAATGCGGCTCAACAAAATATTGTAAATTGAATTGATGGAGCTCAAAAAGTGGTGGAGTATCAAGTTAGAAACATAATCTAAGAGAACCCTAATTTCCAATGTTTCCCCAAAGAAACAAAATTAACGAGGACTAGAGCTTATTACATGTTGATAATATCACTTTGAGATTCTGTTAGACATGAAGGTTATTCTTTGAAGGACAAAAAACAAAGCTTAGCCTGCACACCTTCTCCATGAGGGTTAATGATAAAGTTAGATTTCCTTTGTTGAGTTGATATTGAGTCATCCTGGTTGAAGTAGAAGGCACCCATTTTGATTTTCGTGTTCATTTGTTTGACCATAAAAGGGTTACTCATGTCGTTGTTCATACAGTGCCTCTACATGCATATAGGAAACCAAGTTGGGCCTTCTTCCATCATCGCGGCCTCTACCTGATAATTATTAACTACAACATTTTTAGATATGATTGATTGCAAGTCTCCCAAAAAAGAATATTGTTCATCATGATGAATCATCATGTTGTTTCTATTAGAGATTGAAGATGGCATCTCAGATTGCTTGGTATCCATCCCAAATACCATCTTCAATCTCTAATCACAACAACATCATGATTTGTCATGATCAACAATATTCTTTTTTGGGAGACCTTCAATTAATCATATCCGAAAACTTTGCAATTAATAATTAACCAGTGGAGGTCCAACTTGGTTACCTATGTGCATGCAGAGGGGTTATATATGCAAATACATGAGTAACCCTTCTACGATCAAACAAATGACATGGAAATGGGTTCCTTCCACTTCAATCAAGCGGCTTGAAATCAACTCACCAGAGGCAGTCTAACTTTATCATTAACCCTCATGGAGAAGGTGTGCATGCTAAGCTCTAGTTTCTGTCTTTTCAAGAAGTACATAATTAACCCTCATGGAGAAGGTGTGCATGCTATGCTCTAGTTTTTCTCCTTTCAAGAAATACATAACCTTCGTCTTTGATAGAGTTTTCAAAGTGATATCACGCAATTTTGTTTCTTTGGGGCAACAATAGAAATTAGGGTTATAATCCACTTTTTGAGCTCTCTCAATTGCAAGTTGGTGCTTCCTTGAATGTAATTCTTTGACATATAAGAAAAAAATTATGTGGTTTTCTCCCGCATTGGGTTTCCACCTAAATATTGGTGTACTTTGTATTGTGTGGATGTGTCTATTGTTGTTTATTATGCATTGTGGATGTGTCTATTGTTTGTTTAACTTTGTTGAATAAGTTAAAGGAATATAAATTGTTGTTAAAA
>SNQJ01S0063951.1:17463-29514 GCA_010110895.2 Picea sitchensis | reverse complement strand
GGAATCTGGGATTTCTTGGTTTCCATCCCAAATACCATCTTCAATCTCCAATAGCAACAACATGATGATTCATCATGATCAACAATATTCTTTTTTAGGAGACCTACAATCAATCATAACCAAAAACATTGTAATTAATAATTAACCAGTGGATGTCACGATGGAAGATGAAGGTCCAACTTGGTTACCTATGTGCATGTAGAGAGTTTATATTAGCAATGACATGAGTAACCTTTCTACGATCGAACAAATGACATGGAAATGGGTTTCTTCCACTTCAAACAAGCGAATTAAAATCAACTCACTCGAGGCGATCTAACTTTATCATTAACCCTCATGGAGAAGGTGTGCATGCTAAGCTCTAGTTTTTGTCTTTTCAAGAAGCACCCATTTAAATTTTCGTGTTCATTTGTTTGACCATAGAATGTTTACTTGTGTCGTTGTTCATACAATGCTCTACATGCACATAGGAAACCAACTTAGGCCTTCTTCCATCATTGCGGCTTCCACTAGGCAGTTATTAACTAGAACATTTTCAGATATGATCGATTGCAAGTCTCCCAAAAAATATTATTGTTGATCATGATGAATGATCATGTTGTTGCTATTAGAGATTGAAGATGGTATCTCAGATTTCTTGGTATCCATCCCAAATATGATCTTTAATCTCCAATAGCAACAACATGATTCGTCATGATCAAGAGTATTCTTTTATGGGATACCTACAATCAATCATATCCAAAAACATTGCAATTAATAATTAACCAATGGAGGCCGTGACAGAAGATGAAGGTCCAACTTGGTTACCAATGTGCATGCAAAGGGCTACTCATGTCATTGTTCATACAGTGCCTCTACATGCACAAAGGAAACCAAGTTAGGCCTTCTTTCATTGTCACAGCCTCTACAGGGTAATTATTAACAACATTTTATGATATGATCGATTGCAAGTCTCCCAAAAAAAAATATTGTTGATCATGATGAATCATCATGTTGTTGCTATTGGACATTGGAGATGGTATCTTGGATTTTTTGGTATCCATCCCAAATACCATCTTCAATATACAATGGAAACAACATGATGGTTTTCCATGATCAAAAATATTCTTTTTTTGGAGACCTTCAATCAATCATATGCGAAAACGTTACAATTAATAATTAACCAGTGGAGGTCGTGAAAAAAGATGAAGGTCCAACTTGGTTACATATGTGCATGTAGAGGGGTTATATCAGCAACGACATGTCTAACCTTTCTACGATCAAACAAATGACATGGAAATGGGTGCCTTCCACTTCAAACAAGTGGCTTAAAATCAAATCATCGGAGGCAGTCTAACTTTATCATTAACCCTCATGGAGAAGGTGTGCATGCTAAGATCTAGTTTATGTCTTTTCAAGAAGCATCCATTTCCATTTCCGTGTTCATTTGTTTTACCATAGAAGGGTGACTTGTGTCATTGTTCATACAATGCCTCTACATGCACATAGGAAACCATGTTGGACCTTCTTCCATTATCGTGGCCTCTATCGAGTAATTATTAACTACAACATTTTTAGATATGATCGATTGAAAGTCTCTCAAAAAAGAATATTGTTGATCATGATGAATCATCATGTTGTTTCTATTAGATATTGAATATGGTATCTCGGATTTCTTGGTATCCATCCCAAATACCATCTTCAATCTCCAATAGCAACAACATGATTCATCACGATCAACAATATTCTTTTTTGAGAGACCTGCAATCAATCATATCTGAAAATGTTGAAATTAATAATTAGCTAGTGGAGGTCGCGAGAGAAAATGAAGGTCCAAATTTGTTACCTATGTGCATGCAAAGGCTGGTGGAGATTTTCGTCAAAGTTTAGGGCCGATACCCACGAAATTTATGCCACAACCTCTTTGAATGAGTACATGGTTTATGTAGCCATGATGTTGTGCAGACTCTTCGGAAAAAAGATTCCTTTTCATTTCCCCACAGAATGGGTGCCCTTTTTAGAAGAAGCATCACAAGGATATAGTTTCAACTGGGACAAGATTTTATCTAATAATATAGCCAAAGAGGTTTTGGATTACAGAGCTGCAAGAGCCTGAGGTCAACCAGTGGCCTTTTACATGTCGGCACACATCATGGACGCAATTTTTTTTATGACTCCATTCTCCCTGATGAATTGGAGTTGGAACACAACCTACCTTGAACCCATTCACGAATATCACTTTGAGTTGTGGGAAGAAAATTCAAAAAATTTGTTTTACGAAATTTTCTATTTCATGGTGATACCAATGCATAAAATGTTTTTTGACTCTGACCCTCCTCGCATTTCTGAAGCAATTTCAAATAACCTCAATCCAATAGTAGACTGGTTCATTGAAGAAAGCTTCTCCTACATCAGGTTTTATGGGTGTTCAATTCCCCCTCACGCACTTCCGAAATTCCTCCCATATAGACTGTTGTGTAGGGAAGTAGCACACCAAATAGTAAAAGGCGGTATTGGAATAGAGCTAAAGGCAACTCAAAAGAAGTCCTGGCCAGTCTTCCCTGTGCACATCAAGAAATTTTCATTACAAAATTTGGGACATTCCAGAGTGGAAGTAGAAGCACTTGAAGAAGTTAAACTGTTAAATATTGAGTACAAAAGGCGTGACCCTTATCAACTAGTGAAGAAACACTTGATACACTGCAATATGAAAGCATACGAACATGAGGAGTCCCCCTGGGATGACATGTTCAAAGGGACCAAGTCCTATAAAGAAGTGTTCGAACGAGTACATACACTGTCGTCTGACCTGGAAGCCATCTTTCGGACCTTCCAGAAGCATAGACAGAGTGGTCTACCTCAAGTACTTCAAGGACAAGAGATCACCCTCCCCCAGGAGAAAGAAAGTGTTAACCCAGGTTTCGAGCAGGAAGCACAGAAGAAGGGAAATCCCAAAAAGGCTTTACAAGATACGGAAAGGCCTCCACAAAACAAAAAGACCGAAGCAGAGAAAAGGTCAGAGAGACCTCCCAAGTTCGGTAAGATTACTCCCCCTTTATCACCCAGTGTTGATGACAATACACCTAAGGCAACAGGAGGGAAAGGATCTACAGAGCTAGGGAGCCCCATAGCTTCCTTAACCCCCTTACAGTCCACTTTTGGACTCCCGCAGACAGGAGCTCTATTTGTTGATGACCTTACCTCCATTCCCATGGATGAGATTCCTCCTTCCGATAATTTTTTAAATAGACAAAGGAAGGTCGTCCTAAAATAGGAGATGCATAAGAAGGAGGGGAATATGATTAAAAATCATAAAGTCTTGATAGACGGACAAAATTTGGAGGAAGAGGATTTCGCTACAGAGATAGCAGGTTCCATGGGAGCCATGGCAACAACAAAAATTTTTACCGCGGGAAAAATGAGAAACAAGATAAAGAAGAGTGATAAAATCATAGCACAATTACAAGAGCAGTTAAAAAATGCTCAGGAAAACATTGAAGAAGAAATGAGTAAAATCTTGGAGTAGACAAGGGTTGCCGAAAGGTTAGAGGTTCAATTACTCAAGATGAGCCTGGACGAAATGAGCCAGAAAATGCAAGCAAGTCAGCTACAGATAACTCACTAAAAGGAGGATGCAGAATAGTCACAGGCTAGATTAATATTGATGGAAGGTCAAATTATAGATTTAAAATCTTTTCAGGCCCAGTCACTGGAAGTACATTCAAAAATAGAAGTTGGATAGCAGAAATTAATTTCCAAGATAGAGATTGTTCAGAATTACTTTCAAGAAGTAGATAGTTCCTTTGATAATATTATCCCAAGGGAAAAAGAAGCCAAAGCACTGAAGATTACTCTCCAAAAGGCAATTATATATTTGACAGGTGAGGAGGTATCCAAAACTACGAAAGTATCAGCCACAGAGAAAATCAGAGGCGACATCATGCTCAAACTATGGGAAACCAACATAACTGAAAGTAAAAGAATAGTCAAAGAAATCAGAGATGACTGTGAAGAAGTTTTTGATATTCTAGACAAAGGGTCGTTAAATATTGGAAAAGGAAATTGTACAGGACTTCTGGGACAGATCAATATTGAAAGACATCAATTAAATTTTAGGGAAAATTTGAGTGAAATCCAAATGAAAATTTCACAACTAAGAAAAATCGATGTCACCCTAATAGACAGGTTGTTAGTTGAGCCTAACTTAAAGCTCCAGTCAATAAAGTTTGCAGATAAAGGAGTTGATGACCATCTTTCCAAGATTCAAAGAAAGTTTTATCTATTCGAGGCAAGATATCTTCCAGAACCCCCAAAAAATTTTACACAAATCATGGAGAGATGCATTAGATGTATTGAATCAAAAGAAGGAGAGTCATCAACAAAGTAAAAGTACTATTTGGAAGAGGTTTACTTCCAAGAAAATGGAAAAATGGAGAAGATCATGAAAATGGTTTTGGATCTATTTTTTAACAAATAGTTAGTCTCTAAGAACTAGGAAATCACCAACCATCCTAAGATTGGTGGTTTTGTATAAATGTAATTTTTCAAGACTAAGAAAGGGGTTTTTTTTTTGGAGGAGATTGTAAAGAGAAAATTTGATTTTTCCAGAATTAATACCATATAGATTGAGGATTCCAGATCTTGTCAAGCCTGAGTTACGTGTTTCTCTATCATTTCATCTTTTATTTCACACCTTCATTAAATGTTTTCATGAGGTAACTTCTATTGCGGTGATTAAACTTTTAGATTATCTAACCGTTTGCAGTTTTTCCTCTATATCAGCTATTAGCGGATATAAGACCTATGAACGTTTTAGAAATCTGAAATTATATTCATCTTTGAAGTTATCGCACTTCCTTCTTCTATTTGTATAAAATGAGATTCTTCTTAAATTGATGCCTCATTTTTGTTATACAACTACATGTTTCCTTTTCTTTCTTCATTCTATGCACTGTTTCTTTTAAAATTGACTCGGATACTAGAAAAGGCCTTCATTTCTATTATACTATTGATTCATAATTTGGAAGTTTTGTTCTTATTAATTCAAACCAGAAATCTGCAACCCTTAAAAATTATTTTTTTCTTTTTTTTTTAACTTAAAAGAAAGGAAACCCTTTACTTTCATCATTGTTCTAGTTACCAGACAGCCTAATATAGAACCTGGTCTATCATACCAGATGAGCATTGTGTTAAACCTATTTAATACCATCTTACAAATAGAAAATACATGGGTATAACTTGAACGTTCATGGGCTACAATTAAAAGGGATATTAGCATTCAAGAACAATGGGAAGCTAGACAGAGACAGTTAAGGAACCAATTGTGATCTCGGTTTCCTTTAAAATGATCTTTTTACCCATTAATTATCTCTACTTTTCGGATGCCTTGACGGTATACTTTAGATCCTTAAAGTATAAACTCGGGAACAACATCTTTTTGGCACCGTTGTCGGGGAGTGAAGAAATGAATATTTTCCCTGGGAAGAACGACATTGACTTTTTCTTTCTTTGATAGTGAACAAAGATTGAAAAACCTTCTAAGGCTACTTTTATCCTTCACTTGGTGACTCCATGATAAGTAAACTGGCTTTCAACTAAAACAACACTAGAAAGAACCCGGACAACAAGCAGATCTCGCCAGTATCTGATCCTAAAAAGATTTTAGAATCAAGAAGATTTCTTAGACAAATCATTTCGCCAACACATACTATCTGTCTAACTAATTCTACATGGTCAAACATCAGAGGAATAATTGAGAGATCTGTCTCCCTCCCCCTTTCAATCGATACGTGCTCTTTTCTCGAATTCCACACTCCTACTACCGAAGGCTTCGACGAATGTCCTGTGTATCCTGATTTAACCCCCGTCAATTCTCCAATATATTCGTCTTTCAAGCTTGGAGAAACAAGCTCTCTTCATCTTGGGCCTTCTTTTTCAAGTTTCTTGTGCCTTGATGATCAATTCCCCACAACCTTTCTATCACATTCAAGTACAACCCAAGTTTCAATCTCAAATCTATCAATGGTTTCACATGGAGGTGCGGGGGTTGGAGGCGGTGTTGTAGGTGGTGCCGCAGGAGGAGAAGCAGGCGGGCAAGTACTGTTCCCTGGAATTTTTGCTAAGGTGGCTGCCAGATATGCCCCTATTTTCCTCCCAGTTCCCCTACATGACCTTCTAGAAAATTACATGAAAAATCTCCCAAAATTTACAGGGGAAGGCGATTTAACCGCACAAGAACACATCAATTTCTTTGAGCAATTCGTCGATATACTAGGACTCGAACATGAAGATGTCTACTCCAGACTCTTAGTACAAAATTTCGAAGGGAAAGTTAGAACCTGGTTCTGAGGCTTAGAAGAGGGATATTTAAGGTCATACGATGAACTCGAAAGTGCTTTCATCGGGAAATGGGGAGAAAGAAAAGATCACCTCTATTATCTGACTGAATTCGGGGCTCTTAGAAAGAAAAATTTTGAATCAGTTCTCAAGTTCACCAAAAGATTTAATAAATTGTATAATAAAATTCCCATCGAGGTCAAACCTTCTCAGCCTACAGCAAAAGTAACCTTCGCTGGAGCTTTCGACTCTGATTTCTCCTTACTATTAAGAGAGAGGAGATCAGTAGACCTCACCAAGATGCAAGACGATGCCCTAGAAATTGAATCAAACATGATGGCTTCAAGAAATCTAAAAGCCAAAACGGAGGCTGGGAACAAAGAAACCAGAAGATACAGAGAACAAGGAGGATCTTCTGGGTCAGGAAGATCTTTGGGAGACAAAAATGGATGACATGGCTAGGATAATTAAAGAACTGTCTAATAAGATTTCAAAAATGGAATTAGATCAGACAAAAAATGACCATTTTCCTAGAAAGGATTTCAGAAGGAATCCCAATCCTCAAATCCCACAAAGATAGATTAAGAATGAAGATCATAAAATCCCAACCCCCTCCAAGAGTGAAAACTTCATTAGAGAGGAATATTTAGAATATTTCGAGGAATTAGAGAAAGATATAAACAATCTGGGTGAAGATGAGCCACAACCCTATTTATCGAGACAAGATTATGAAAAAATCTTAAATAAAGAAAATAGATTGGAAAATGACCTAAACAGTAGTACTTCTGAAGATTTACCAGGGTATTGGCGATAGTATAATGGTCGAGCTTCAACAGAAGTACAATCTAAGGCCTAGAAACAGGAGTGTTGCAATCGCCCAAATGAAAAATATCTTGCCGAGGAGTGAGGCAAATGAGATAGTTTCAAAAAATGTTGAAAAACAGACTAAAAAAACTAACATAACGGACACACAGCCTACCAAGACTAAGGTAGCTGAAATACCCACAGTCAAAACACCGAAAGCGAAAGTTATTGCAACGGAAATGAAAACCTCACCACAAAGGAAAGATGATAAGAAGGGGACCGAAGCCCAAACAATAGAGAATGACAAAATTGTGGGGAGTTTTAATCTGGAAAATGAAATCAATAAAATCAAGATCCCCATACCTCTTGTCAAGCTGGCAAAAAACCCCATCTACCAAAAATAAATCGCCAAGATGATTAGTTTTTCATAAGATGAAAGCCAAGCCGATGTCATTAACTTAGAATATGACAAACCAAACATAATTTTTGATCCAAATTTTGAAGGTGCCAAAGACACGGTTGCCCCCTTATGTATCACGTTAACCCTATTCGACCAACTACTCCACAACTGTATGCTCGATTCTGGAACATCCCATAATGTAATTCCTAAAGCCATTATGGAAAAATTGGGTCTCGAAATCACTAGGCCTTATGGAGATTTATATTCTTTCGATTCAAGGAAAGTTAAGTGTATAGGCATGATTAAAGACTTGGTGGTAAATTTGGCTCAAATACCTGCGAAAATCATTCTCATGGATGTAGTGGTCGTCGATATCCCTCTGAAATATGGTATGATTTTATCTAGATCATGGGGTGCCAAGCTTGGGTGATCCCTCCAGCTTGACATGACATATGCTATGATCCCAATTTTTGGAGGACAGTTCACACACCTGTACAGAGAGACCAGGTTGGCATTCATAGTAAGTGATCCACGCAACCCAAGTAACCACCCTGTATATATTGTTGATCAGGATATAGGTAATTGTATTTTATCCATTGAAGATGATACTGTTTTAGGTATAGATGAAAGTAGTACAGAAGAAAAAACAGAAACAGAAGAAAATTAAAAAAATGTATATAGCATTGGTGTGTGGAAGATTTTTTTTATGGTGCTTCATCTTACCTTAGAGCTAGAGCTGGGGCACTCCTTGTGGCCCCTGATAATCAATTCATAATCCCTTTTTCCTATAGACTCCAGTGGAATGTCGACCACACTAATAATGTATGCAAGTATGAAGACTTAGTATTAGGGTTGGAAGCCGCTAGGAGAATGAAAATAAAAAACCTCGAGATCTTTGGTGATGTCGAGCTAATCGTAAAAAAGGTAAACCGTCAGTACCAGGCCAAACATCCTAGGTTGAGGTCTTACAGGAATTGTGTTTGGGATCTGATCGAAAATTTCTTCTCCTCTATCAAAGTCCACTACATTCAAAAAACTGAAAACCAACAGGACGATGCATTAGCCAAAGTAGCCTCAACCTTCACACCTCTCACCACTTTCAAACTAAAATGCCATATACAAATGAGACACTGACCCTCCATACCCAACAACACACAGCACTGGCAAGTTTTTGAGGATGATGAACAACTGCGTAAATTTTTAGAATTGATAGATGAGTTTGCCAAAACTCATACTGACCAAGAAAACTAAAATGATCCTATTTGGATCATGCAGGAAGGGGAAGACCCCCAGGAATTCCATGATAAAATCGCCAATCATCGAATGCTTGTTCTAAAAAATAACCAGATCCCCAAGGGCCTGATTCCCTTGGAAAGGTTATTTAATCAAGACGATATCCCATTAAGATCCACCTTACAACCTCAACCTGAAGAGGTTGAGGACTGTGACATAGGTACCAAAGAAAACCCTCGATTGGTGAAATTGTCCAAATACCTGTCCCCAAAAACCAAAAGTAAATACGTTGAGTTTCTTAGAAAGTATAAAGACGTTTTCGCTTGGTCTTATGATGAATTGAGAACTTATGATACTTCTATAATCAAACATAAAATTCCTTTGAAACCTGGTGTCAAGCCTTTTAAACAAAAACTCAGACAGATAAACCCTATTCTGCTACCAATAATAGAAAAAGAGGTCAAAAAACTCTTAGACGCCAAAATCATCGTCCCACTAAGATATTCCGAGTGGGTAGCTAATCTAGTCCCAGTAAGAAAGAAAAATGGTGAAATCAAACTATTTGTTGATTTTAGAAACCTGAACCGATCATCACTCAAAGACAATTATCTGTTGCCTAAGATGGACCACGTCTTAGAGAAAGTAGTTGGAGCTAATAGAATGTCAATGATTGATGGTTTTTCAGGTTACAATTAGATCGCAGTACACCAAGATGATAAAGAAAAAACAGCTTTCACAACTCCTTGGGGTACCTTCATGTACGATAAAATGCCTTTCGGCTTGAATGCGGGTGCAACCTTCCAGTGAGCCATGGACATCGCCTTCATGGGTGAGAGAGATAAATTCATTGTCATCTATCTCGACGATCTGATTGTTGTTTCAAAAATTGATGCAGAACATTTAGTACACCTGAAGCAAACCTTCGAGAAATGTCGTAAATTTGGTTTATCCCTTAATCCCAAAAAATCTGATTTCTCTATGCAAGAAAGTAAGCTTTTAGGTCATCTAGTGTCTAAAGATAGAATCAAAATCGATCCCAAAAGAATTGAAGCAATGAATACCATAAATATTCCTAGGAATGTAAAAGAAATTCAATCTTTCTTAGGAAAAATAAATTTCTTGAGAAGATTCATACCCAACTTTGCCGAAATTGTGAAACTGATCACAAATATGTTAAAAAAGAACAGTGAGACAAAGTGGACAAGCGAAGCAAAAGCATCCTTTCAACGAATCACCAGTCTTAGCAAGTCCTAATTACACAAAAGAATTTCTGATTTTTTCCTTCGCTTCTGAACACACTATTGCAGTTGTATTGTTATAGAGAAACGAAGAAGGCTTTGAACAACCCATTGCTTTTTTCAGTATAAGTATGAGATATGAGGAGTTGAAATATAATATACTAGAAAAACGAGCTTACACAATGGTAAAGGCTCTCAAGGCCTTCAGAATGTACGTATTACATTCGAATATCATAGCCTATGTTCCTACAAGCTCTATCATAGACATACTGGTTTAGCCGGATAGTGATGGGAGAACAGGCAGATGGATAGCCAAGATTCAGGACTTCGATATTGAAGTCAAACCAACAAAACTCATTAAAGGCCAAGTTATGGCTAAGTTGTTAGCCGAATCCAACTTGCAAGCACTTAGAATTGATCAGCTGCAAGAAGATGAAGATTTTCTAAAGATAAATGAACTCGATTTCGCTACATCTACGGTTGCCATAGAAGACAGGTTTTCTTCTTCAGGCTGGTACCACGATATTGTTTCTTACCTATTGAGTCTTCATTGTCCCAGTGAACTAACCCCATCTAAATCCAGGACACTGAAGCTACATGCTATAAAATATTGTATTGTAGACGAAAAATTATTTTGGAAGGACCCCCTCGGTTTCTTGTTGAGCTTCTTAGTCGAGACCAAAACTAAAAAGGTTATAGATGAGTTCCATGAGGGAGTGTGTGGAGGACACCACACTTGGCGAGCCACAGCTTATAAAATCCTAAGAGCTGGATATTACTGGCCCAAACTTTTCACAGATGTAAACACCAAAGTCTGAACTTGTGTTCTATGTCAGTTGTTTACAAGTAAACAGAAAGTCCCAGCTTTACCTCTAATTCAAGTTAAAGCTAAAGCCCCTTTTCAGTAGTGGGGCCTAGATTTTATCGAAGAGATTCACCCACATTCTAGTGCTCAACACCGGTGGATTCTAACCGCAACGGACTATTTTACTAAGTGGGTGGAAGCTATTCCCACGAGAAACGCAACTAACGCAGTTGTAATCAATTTTCTAGAGGAAAATATTTTATCCAGATTCGGTTGTCCCTGAAAGATAGTCATCGACAATGCACAAGCATTTAAATTGATGGCTATGATAAAATTTTGTCAAAAATTCAACATCATATTAGGCCACTCCACATCTTATTATCCGCAGGGCAACGGTTTAGCTGAATCATCTAACAAAAGTCTGACAACTGTGATAAAAAAAAATATTGACTGACAACAAGAAGACATGGAATATTCATTTGAAATACACCCTATGGGCCAACAGGATAAGTACCAAAAGGGCAATTGGAATGTCCCCTTTTCATATGGTTTATGGCACCAATGTTATTTTACCAATCAATCTTGCTCTACCTGTAATGAAAATTTGGCAAGATTCAAACAAAGAACCTAACGACATTACCAGGAGAGCAAACCAGTTGGTCGAAGTTCAGCAAAATAGAATTGAAGTAAACAAAAATTTGCAGAGATATCAAGATAAGATGAAGCTTTGTTTGATCAGAAAGCTAAGGATAGAGATTTCCTCCCTGGAGATCTGATACTAAAATGGGAAGCCAGAAGAGAAGAAACGGGAAAACGCGGCAACTTCGATTCGATATGGTCTGGCCCTTATAGAGTCTCGGCCTCAAAAGGAGAAAATGCCTTTTCATTAGAAAATATCAATGGAGACATTCTAAGCACCCCTTTGAATGGGCGATACCTTAAACACTACATGCAGTAATTTGTATTCAAATTTTCATTGTACATACCGGTTTGTTTTCAAGTTTCCCTTATAGTTACGTTATTTTTGGTAAGTAAAAATAAGTAAACAGTCATCTGGTTGTAAATGCTAGAAAGCTACTAAGGTATGAACTCTGACCTGGAAACTTGAGTTAAAAAATGTCCTAAGAGATACAAACGAATGAGACGCAAATTTTGAGTTTTCCAATTAAAAAAAAATAATAATAATTTAAATAAAAAACTTATACTCGTTATCACTCCTAAGTAATTTGAGATTCTCTCATCTTTTCCCTTCGATA
>SNQJ01S0063951.1:0-17416 GCA_010110895.2 Picea sitchensis | reverse complement strand
AAAAAAAAAGGGGGGGGGGGAAAGGTCTCATCTTAATTTCAGAAACATTGAGATTGACTTCCGAAGTGAGGATAGGTAAAATTATATGTTTCTCCTAATCTTTGGATGAACTGGAAGTCTGTCTGGGCTAATCCTAACCTTTTTAGTCGCTCTAGCAGAAATAAAATGATCGTTTTCGCTCAAAAAAAAAAAAGTTTCAAGTTTTCTCTGAGATTCTTCATAAAGTTAAAGTGTCCCAAGGCCGAAAGGAGATTGATCTAGAGCTATTTAAAAAAGAAAACAGACCCTTGCTGTAAAAAAAAATTAAGCAGTATATTTTCCCTAAGTATGTTACATACTTATTGATTTCCCCCACTTCGTAACAGAAATGTGTATAAAGAGATGGTGAAAGGAAATTTGTTATCGATTTCCCCCATCTAATCTAAATAGATGATGAAAGGAAATTCATTATATGATTGCCCTCATCTCATCATTTAAATGCTAAAAATAATGAAGTGGTGAAAGGAAATTCAATGTGGAAAACCTGATAACTTCACCAGGGTACTGAACAGGCCCGCTGGAAGTGAAGCAATGTCTACATATTGGACAAGGCTGTCTTACACGAATTGCAAGATGCTCTGGTAATTTTCTCCTTTCATCCAGATTACACTCTAAGATTATGGGATTCTAGGTTACACTCTAAGAGTCTCTTGATGTGAATACGATCAAATAAAAACTGGTGGAATGGCTAATCTTGTTTTGATTATCTTGCACAAGTCTGAGGTCGATTTTAGAAAGGGAAATCTATGTGATCCTATTTCGAGATTGTCAAACGATTTAGTCTTGAAAGTTTTCCGAAGTTAAGGTTGGAATCTTTATCCTCCTAGTAGGGTTTTCACAACTATGTCTCAGAGACTGGAACAACTGACCCCATTTACCCAATAAAAGGCACTAAGTCTGCCTGTTCTCCTTGTCCCACAAGGAGATGAGGTCCCCAATTGGAGCCGATGTTGAAACTAAGTGTTTAAACTTTTTACCTTGAAACTAAGTTTTTTAAACTTTTTACCTCTAAAACTAAAACTTTTTTCTTTCGGGATTCGGCTTCTCATAAGGTATAATCCTCACTACCAGTCCAAAAAGACCGGTCCCGAAATCCTGAAATGATTTATTTTCTTCATTATAATAAAAGAGAGAAATCTCAAGTGTTATTAAAGTCTAGACCCACATTCTGTAAATTACTTTCAATCGCAATAAATTAAAATCCTAAAGGAGTTAATTAACTATCTTTTAACCTTTCGGGATTTGGGTTTACTCAGAACAATACGTTTTCAATACATTTTGAATCGCGAAATCACGATTCCTGATTTCCCGAAAGAAGTGGAAGTCAGTCTTAATCCTGATTAATTAAAAACTAATCCCATCATGATTTCGGGATTCAGGGTTTGGTGGTGACATACCTCATGTAAGCGGGATCCCTGAAACCCCAAAATGCAAAGTCTCAATTCAATACCAAAGTTAAGACCTAAGAACTTTTCCCACCGCAATTTCAGGATTCGGGGTTTGATGGCGATATACCTCATGTAAGCGAGATATTTGAAACCCCGAGATGCAAAGTCCCGACTCAATACCAAGGTTAATTTGAACTAATTTTGTTTTAAAAACATTTAATGGTATTCAAACTTCTTAGGTATTTTCATTTATGAGTTCCATCAAATGAGATTTTTCAAAATTTGATTTTAAAATCACCAAAATACGGCCATATTAATAACGGATAGCTGGTGTTTTCCATGACACCAATGCATATCTCAGAAATATTCTCTGCTTTAAAGGTATTAAATTCTTGGCAGCCGCGTCAGTACTTTCACCATTAAATGAATTAAAGGAAAATTAAATGAGTTAAATGAGTTAAAGGTCTGTGTTTTGAAACTTAATTTTTCTCTTTCTATCAGAAGTAAGTCGCATCTAGCCAAGATTTCACACCTCTCTTCTGTGACAGGTTTTCATTCCAATACAAAATTCAGGGCACCAAAGAAGGGACCCAAGAAGAGTGAAGATACAGCTGAGATTTCCAGCCCAGAGGGAGATGTCATATCTGACACCACGCCACATGCTATCGACTCGATTAAATCATGGAGACAATTTTATGAAAATCTGGACTGCGAGATAAAAAAATTCCCCTAATGACTCCGAGAATCACCTTCTGGACATAGTAGAATCATAACTTCACAAAATTGCAACACGCCGACGGCTCATGGCGTACAACGACATGATCAGTTGGGCTTTGGACAAGGTTGATATTCCAACGAGAAGCATTTTAAATGATCAAGGGGCCATTATTGGCTCATTCATACCTGAACATATTCAGGTTATGTACAAACTCTCGCCCAATCCTAAATTCATTTACAATGCCAAATTTATAGATAAATTTTAGAGAAAGGAATGCACTGAGGCAGAAAAAACTTACCCTGATTTAATCAAAGGATGGTGGAGATTTCCATCAAAGTTTAGGGCCGATACCCACGGAATTTGTGCCACAACCTTTTTGAATGAGTACATGGTTTATGTAGCCATGATGTTGTGCAGATTCTTCAGCAAAAATAATCCTTGTTATTTCCCCGCAGAATGGGTGCCCTTTTTAGAAGAAGCATCAGAAGGATATAGTTTCAATTGGGACAAGATTTGATCTGATAATATAGCCAAAGAGGTTTCGAATTACAGAGCTGCAAGAGCCCAAGGTCAACCAGTGGCCTTTTACATGTCGGCATACATCATGGACACAATTTTTTTTATGACTCCATTCCCCCTGATGAATTGGAGTTGGAACACAACCTGCCTTGAACCCATTCACGAATATCACTCTGAGTTGTGGGAAGAAAATGCAAAAAATTATTTTTACGAAATTTTCCATTTCGTGGTGATACCAATGCATAAAATGTTTTTCGGCTGTGACCCTCCTCACATTTTTGAAGCAGTTTCAAATAACCTCAAGCCAATAGCAGACTGGTTCATTGAAGAAAGCTTCTCCTACATCAAGTTTTATGGGTGTTCAATTCCTCGTCACGCACTTCCGAAATTCCTCCCAGATAGACAGGTGTGTAGGGAACTAGCACACCAAATAGTAAACGGCGGTATCGAAATAGAGCTAAAGGCGGCTCAAAAAAAGTCTTGGCCAATATTCCCTGTGCACATCGAGAAATTATCATTACAAAATTTGGGACATTCCAGAGTGGAAGCAAAATCACTCGAAGAAGTTAAACTGTTAAATATTGAGTACAAAAGGCATGACCCTTATCAACTAGTGAAGAAACACTTGATACACTACAATATGAAAGCATACGAACATGAGGAGTCCCCTTGGGACGACATGTTCAAAGGGACCAAGTCATATAAAGAAGTGTTAGAACGAGTACAGACATTGTCGTCTGACCTGCAAGTCAGCTTTCGTACCTTCCACAAACATAGACGGAGTGGTCTACCTCAAGTACTTCAAGGAGAAGAGATCACCCTCCCCCAGGAGAAAGAAAGTGTTCCCCCAGGTTTCGAGTAGAAAGCACAGAAGAAGGGAAATCCCAAAAAGTCCCTACAGGATACAGAAAGGCTTCCACAAAACAAAAAGACCGAAGCAGAGAAAAGGACAGGGAGACCTCCCAAGTCCGGTAAGATTACTCCCCCTTTATCACCCGGTGTTGATGAAAATACGCCTAAGGCAGAAGGAGGGAAAGGATCTACAGATCTAGGGAGCCCCATAGCTTCCTTAACCCCCTTACAGTCCACTTTTGGACTCCCACAGACAGGAGCTCTATTTTTTTATGACCTTACCTCCATTCCCATGGATGAGATTCCTCCTTCCGATTATTTTTTCAGTAGAAAAAGGAAGGTCGTCCTTAAACAGGAGATGCATAAGAAGGAGGGGAATATGGTTAAAAATAATAAAGTCTTGATATAATGTAATGGCTCTAAATTATTTTAAGCAACCATTAAATTAATACACTACAGAAAATCTTAAAAATTACTTAATCTAGCACATTCGCAATCTAGTATTTCAATTAATAAAATTTAATAACAATTTAATTCAAAACAATTCACAACTCTAACCTGAACCTGATGTTGTCGCTTGCTTCCTTAGCTTGCTTACTTAGCTTGCTCTTTAGGACACCACCCAAAACCAACCTCCCTGCCGACTAGTAATGCCTAGCCCTAGGATATCAACGGATATCCTAGCCCTCCGAGCCCAAAACCTCCAGCAACCCCCCGGTGCACTGTAAATTCCACTCTGTCAATGCTTAAGCTCTCCCAAAATCCTTTCTCCCCTCTTGTAGAATCCAAAAATCCATTCCCCTCTCAACTCCTTTCACCTCCCCTTATTCCTCCTCCCTTCACCAACACTCCATCTTGCATTAAATTCCTTATCCCTCCATTTAATTACCCTTATCCATTCATTAATTCTCTTATCTTCTCGGGATCCTTATGTGATCCCTTCTTATATACGTAACTTGATTAAATGTTATATTTTATTCTTAACCATNGGTTTGGTTTGCAGGTTAGGCGGGAGGGACTTTGGCCCTCAAGGCTCCAGTATTTCAACTAAGCTCTGATACCAGATGTAATGGCTCTAAATTAGTTTAAGCAACCATTAAATTAATACACTACAGAAAATCTTAAAAATTACTTAATCTAGCACATTCGCAATCTAGTATTTCAATTAATAAAATTTAATAACAATTTAATTCAAAACAATTCATAACTCTAACTTGAACCTGATGCTGTCGCTTTCTTCCTTAGCTTGTTTCCTTAGCTTTCTCTTTAGGACACCACCCAAAACCAACCTCCCTGCCGACTAGTAACGCCTAGCCCTAGGATATCAACGGATATCCTAGCCCTCCGAGCCCAAAACCTCCAGCAACCCCCCGGTGCACTGTAAATTCCACTCTGTCAATGCTCAAGCTCTCCCAAAATCCTTTCTCCCCTCTCGTAGAATCCAAAAATCCATGCCCCTCTCAACTCCTTTCACCTCCCCTTATTCCTCCTCCCTTCACCGACACTCCATCTTGCATTAAATTCCTTATCCCTCCATTTAATTACCCTTATCCATTCATTAATTCTCTTATCTTCTCGGGATCCTTATGTGATCCCTTCTTATATACGTAACTTGATTAAATGTTATATTTTATTCTTAACCATTAATTTAATACTTTATTAATTAATGAATTTAATTAATAATTAAATCAATCATTAACCCTCATGAACACTATTTAATAATATCCAATTAGAAATGTTATTTTAAGATATAAATACAGTTTAGCTAAAAAAAAATTGGATTATTATTAAATTAATTATGCTTAATAATCAAGGGTTGTTACATATACAGACAAAATTTGGAGGAAGAGGATTTCTCTACATAGATAGAAGGTTCCATGGGAGCCATGGCAACAACAAACTTTTTTACCATGGGAAAAATGAGAACCAAGATAATGAAGAGTGATAAAATCATAGCACAATTACAAGAGCAATTAAAAAATGTTGAGGAAAACACTAGAGAAGAAATGAGTAAAAGCTTGGAGCAGACAAGGGCAGACAAAAGGTTAGAGGTTCAACTACTCAAGACGAGCCTGGACGAAATGAGCCAGAAAATGCAAGCAAGCCAGCTACAGATTACTCAGCAAAAGGAGCATGTAGAATAGTGACAGGCTAGATTAATATTGATGGAAGGTCAAATTATAGATTTAAAAGCTTTTCAGGCCCAGTCACTGAAAGTACATTCAAAAATAGAAGTTGGACAACAGAAATTAATTTCCAAGATAGAGATTGTTCAGAATTACTTTCAAGAAGTAGATAGTGCCTTTGATAATATTATCTTGAGGGAAAAAGAAGCCAAAGCAGTGAGAATTACTCTCCAAAAGGAAATTATATATTCGACGGGTGAGGAGTTATCCAAAACTATGAAAGTATCAGCCACAGAGCAAATCAGAGGTGACATCATGCTCAAACTATGGGAAACCAGCATAACTAAAAGTAAAAGAATATTCAAAGAAATCAGAGATGACTATGAAGAAGTTTTTGATCTTCTAGACAAAGGGTCGTTAAATATTGGAAAAGGAAATTGTACAGGACTTCTGGGACAGATCAATATTGAAAGACATCAGTTAAATTTTAGGGAAAATTTGAGTGAAATCCAAATGGAAATTTCACAACTAAGAAAAATCGATGTCACCCTAATAGATAGGTTGTTAGTTGAGCCTAACTTAAAGCTACAATCAATAAAGTTTGCAGATAAAGGAGTTGATGACCGTCTTTCCAAGATTCAGAGAAAGGTTTATCTGTTCAAGGCAAGAGATCTTCCAGAACCCCCCAAAAATTTTACACAGTTCCTGGAGAGATGCATTAGATGTATTGAATCAGAAGAAGGATAGTCATCAACAAAGTAAAAGTATTATTTGGAAGAGATTTACTTCCAAGAAAATGGAAAAATGGAGAAGATCATGAAAACGGTTTTGGATCTATTTTTTAACAAATAGTTAGTCTCTAAGAATTAGGAAACCACCAACCGTCCTAAGATTGGTGGTTTTGTATAAATGTATTTTTTCAAGACTAAGAAAGGGGCTCTTTTCTGGAGGAGATTGTAAAGAGAAAATTAGATTTTGCCAGAATTAATACCATATAGATTGAAGATTCCATATCTTGTCAAGCCTGAGTTATGTGTTTCTCTGTCATTTCATCTTTTATTTCACACCTTCGTTAAATGCTTTCATGAGGTAACTTATATTGTGGTGATTAAACTTTCAGATTATCTAACCATTTGCAGTTTTTTCTTTGTATCAACTGTTAGCAAATATAAGACCTATGAACATTTTAGAACTCTGAAATTATATACTTCTTCGAAGTTATCACCCTTCCTTCTTATATTTGTATAAAATGAGATTCTTCTTAAATTGATGCCTGATTTTTGTTATACAACTACATGTTTCCTTTTCTTTCTTCATTCTATGCACTGCCTCTTTTAAAATTGACTCAGATACTAGAAAAGGCCTTCATTTATGTTATAATATTGAATCATAATTTGGAAGTTTTATTCTTATTAATTCAAACCACAAATCTGCGACCCTTAAAAAATATTTTTTTCTTTTTTTTTTTACTTAAAAGAAAGGAAACCCTTTACTTTCATGACTGTTCCAGTTACCAGACAGGCTAATATAGAACCCGGTCTATCAGACCAGACGAGAATTGCATTAAACCTATTCAATACCATCTTACAAATAGCAAATACACAGGTAGAACTTGAATGTCCATGGGTTGCAATTGAAAGGGATATTAGCATTCAAGAACAATGGGAAGCTAGACAGAGACAGTTAAGGAACCAACTGTGATATCGATTTCCTTTAAACTAATCTTTTTACCCATTAATTATCTCTACCTTTTAGGATTCCTTGATGGTATACTTTAGAGCCTTAAAGTATCAGCTCATGAACAACAATCACAATCAAGAACTAGTGTAGACCTTGCCAAGGATTGATGATCTTTTTGACCAGCTTAAAGGAGCAAAGGTGTTCTCAAAAATGGGTCTATGATCAAGGTAGAGGATGTTGACATTCCTAAGACCACATCTGAAACCCCATATGGAAACTATAACTTCTTGGTCCTACCTTTTGGTTTGACTAATGCACCAATAGTTTTCATGAGATTAATCAATAATGTAGTCTAGAAGTACTTGGATAAATTTATATTGGTATTTATTAATGACATTTTGATTTACTCCCAAAATAAAGAGGAACGAGAGGAACATCTTTGGATTCTTTTGCAAATATTATGAGAGCATGGTTTGACTAATGCACCAATAGTTTTCATGAGATTAATCAATAATTTATTCTATAAGTATTTAGATAAACTTCTATTGGTATTTATTAACGACATTTTGATTTAATCCAAAAATATAAAGGAACCAGAGGAACATCTTTGGATTCTTTTGCAAATATTACGAGAGCATAATTTGTATGCAAAGCTTGGAAAATATGAATTTTTCAAGGAGGAGAAATAGTATTTAGGGATGTCATATTAGAAGAGGAATTACAATTTCATCTAAAAAAGATAAAGGAAACATTTAGTTGGCCTACTCTTAAGAATGTTGCAAAGGTTAGGTTTAGTAACACATTAGTGAAGAATTTTCAAAGATTACAAGACCATTGATAAATTGCAAAAAAAAGCATAAAATTATTGTAGCCAACATTATACAAGGAAAGGTTTTAAGAGCTAAAGGAATTCCTTACTATGGCACCAATGAGAGTGTTTCTAGATTTTGATAACGAATCCATGGTGTGCATCATGCTAGCATATAAGGTATTGGAGGAGTATTAATACAGAAGGGTAGAGTAGTTAGTTATGAGTCCAATAAGTTAAAAAATTCTGAGAAGAGTTATCTAATCAATGGATTACAACTCTTAGCTATAGTGCATGCCTTAAAATCATTGTGCCACTATCTAATTGGATAAAAATTTGAGTTGTGTTCCAATAATGAGAGTTTGAGATACCTGACTATCATAGTTGAATGGTAGGAAGTGGTGATGGGTAGAATTTATTAGTAATTATGATTATGAAATCTTGCACAATAAGGGGAAATAGAACATGATAGTAGGTGCCTTGAGTTGAAGAAGAAATTTATGTACAATTTCTCAAGATTAGTTAGACTTAATAAAAATAATTTGAATGCATTCTATAGATGGAAATTTATATTAGGAGGTATTTATGGCATTACCAATAAGGGAAATTTGGATCCAAAAGGAAACTAGGAAGTATGATTACCACCTAGTGGAGGACGAGGTTTTTATTTGGAGGAATTGAGTGTATGTTCATGTTAAACTTATGCTTATAATGAGAGGGGGGGTGAATCAATAGAAGATACTTTTTAATTTAAATGAACATTCATCAATAATTCACTAAATTTAATAAATGCATGTAAACTCAAATTAAAGTACATAGAGTTTAATTTGGAAACCCTTGTGGGAAAAAACCACAAAAGCTTATCTTTATAAATGTTTTTAGGCACCAAACTACTAGAGACACCAATATATTTAGTTGAGCACCAACTCAACAATATATTGTGTAGGCACCAACATATTGGAGACACCAATCTCCTCAACTAAGCACCAACTTAGTAAGACCTGTATCACTACCAATCTAGTATCTTCATAAACAGAGTAATTTTGGCTTCACCTGCATGCTTCATACCTCATCCATTTCACAGTATCATCATACCCTTAGCTTTCATGATCCAACACCTCCCCTTGCTTCATACCCCATACATACTTCAAACCCTAGTCATTTAGCCTTCATGCACTAGAAAACCTCATAGCATCATTCCTAAAATATAATTCCATATTGCACCATCACAACATCAAAACAAATCACTTTGCAACATTATAGACCTTAGTCCTAGACCTTAGTCCTTTATATTGCACCCTTAAAACTCCAATAAGAATCCTCTTGCATACCTTTTAGACCCCAAGAATATTCTCCAACTTGTCTTCACACCTCATATCTCTTTTGTTCACTTGTACTTGATCTTCTTTCTTGGATACTCTTCAAATGCACACATCTATCCTATATTTGTAGTGTTTCTATGTTCACTTATGAGACCAACTTATAAAACTGGTTGGCCCAACCTATACTTTCTAGCTAGGATGACCTTATAGAATCTTTCATATCTTCTCATTCCTATGAATTTTGAGGGACTTCCACATACCGCTGGAAAGTTCTTGGAATAAAACTTTCAACCATATATCCTATCCTCCCATTTGAGCTAGGTATTTAGAGTAAAATTCCTTCAAATATAGGATATCCAACTTGAGCATCAAAAATTCAAAAACAATATTTCCAATAATCTCCATCTTCCAATATTTATATTAGACATCTATAGTCTCCCCTTGTCTTTGACATCAATGAAAACAATAGGGGAAAATAGTCTCTTGTCTAATCAAGACAAGTCATGAAAACCAAGGCCCTACAAGAAGGGTTTCCTTAAGGGAAAATATTTCACCAATAAGATCAACAATAACTTGAATATAATGTTTAAAACACTTCCTATGGAACCAAAAGGAAAAACAAATCAATGGATTAAGTACTTACCCAAGTTGCATACAAAATTTAAAAATAAATATTGGATTCACCAATACTATGTAGGAAATAAACCTCTTTATCCAAAAGAAATAGACGAAACTTGACCTTTTGAAATAACCAATGGGTGGTTTGTAAGGGAATATATTTCCACTCCTACCAAATGCCTCTAGGTGTATTAAGTTGTTAGAAATTATTCACCCTAAATAGTATCTATAAGAAAGCCAAGATACCATATAGTTATCACTAAGACTATAACAATGAGGTCATATGCTTCCAAGTATCATCTAACCTTAATACCATATGTGAGACTATAAAAAAAATCATTTCTTTTATTTTTTTATTATTCTTTCTTTTATTTTCTTCTTTTTTATTTATTGTTATAAATAGATATAGAAAAGAAAATACTATTTTACTATATATTTTGGTTTGTTTATTTTCAGTGAGTGTATATTATGTTAATTTAAACATAATTGTGTCGAGAGGTGTTCTACAATTCAATATGGGGGAAATTTTATCACGTACATAATGTTACATTAAAAAAAATACAAGTTGTCTCAATTGCACTTTGAATAAAGATCTATTTTGACCCTGGATCCATTAAGTGTCGAGAGGGATCAAATTTTTCAAGGTGAAAACTTCTTCTATTAGTCATCTTAATCTCTATCAAAACTTCAAGCATAAACCAATTAAAGCCTCAAGCATAAACCTCTATGTGTTTAATAAAATCTAGGTTGTTATGGATATTTGTCAAAACCCCAAGCATAAACCTCTATTTGTTTAATAAAATATAGTCTACGATAAATATTTGTCAACATATCTAGATGCATAAAGATTATTTTTCCACGATTCACCTCTCTTCCAAAATCATAGTTCACCTCAATAGAAGAACCAAACTTTTTAAATGTTACATACTATCAAATTATTAGAAAACTATCATTATTCTTATCAAAAACAAAAACAAAATGTGGGTCAACTTTTTCGAAAAATGAAGCTCAACAAAATATTGTAAATTGAATTCATGGAGCTCAAAAAGTGGTGGAGTATCAAGTTAGAACCATAATCTAAGACAACCCTAATTTCCAATGTTCCCCCAAAGAAACAAAATTTCCCAAGACTAGAGCTTATTACATGTTGATAATATCACTTTGCGAATTTTTTTGGACATGAAGGTTATTCTTTGAAGGACAGAAAACAAGGCTTAGCCTGCACACCTTCTCCATGAGGGTTAATGATAAAGTTAGATTTCCTTTGCTGAGTTGATATCCAGTCATCGTGGTTGAAGTAGAAGGCACCCATTTCCATTTATGTGTTCATTTGTTTGACCATAAAAGGGTTACTCGTGTCGTTGTTCATACAGTGCCTCTACATGCACATAGGAAACCAAGTTGGGCCTTCTTCCATCGTCGTGGCCTCTACTGAGTAATTATTAACTACAACATTTTCAGATATGATCGATTGCAAGTCTCCCAAAAAAGAATATTGTTGATCATGATGAATCATCATGTTGTTTCTATTAGAGATTGAAGATGGTATATGGGATTTCTTGGTATCCATCCCAAATACCATCTTCAAACTCTATTTGCAACAACATGATGATTTGTCACGATCAACAATATTCTTTTTGGGAGACCTGCAATCAATCATATTTGAAAACATTGCAATTAATAATTAACCAGTGGAGGCCGCCACAGAAGATGAAGGTCCAACATGGTTACCTATGTGCATGCAGAGGGGTTATATCAACAACAACATGAGTAACCCTTCTACAATCGAACAAATGACATGGAAATATGTGCCTTCCACTTCAAACAAGCGGAGGTAGTATAACTTTATCATTAACCCTCATGGAGAAGGTGTGCATGCTAAGCTCTAGTTTCTATATTTTCAAGAAGTACATAATTAACCCTCATGGAGAAGGTGTGCACGTTATGCTCTAGTTTTTTTCCTTTCAAGAAATACATAACCTTCGTCTTTGATAGAATTTTCAAAGTGATATCACCCAATTTTGTTTCTTTGGGGCAACAATAAAAATCACTTTTTGAGCTCTGTGAATTGGAAGTTAGTGCTTCCTTGAATGTAATTATTTGACATATAAGAAAAACATTATGTGGTTTTCTTCCTCTTTGGGTTTCCACTTACTGTGTATTGTGTGGATGTATCTATTGTTGTTTATTATGCATTGATGGATGTTAATCTTTATGATGCAATAAAATATTGATGATAAGTTGATGAATATTGTTAAATAAGTTAAAGGAATATAAATTGTTCATTGTTAATTCACCCCCCCTCTCAGTAATCCAACAACAATTGTTTTTGTTTATGGATATAATATACTCGAGGCTAGTTAAGTTTCAAAACTAAGTGCATGTAAGTATAATGATTGCACGAGAACAATGCTCGAGACTCACTTTGGCTTAGGTCAAATGTCATGAGTATCATGAAATATTATTATATAAACCATTGTAGAGTTACCTTGAGGAAGTACTTAAACACAATGTGGATGAGCAAGTCTAGGTGACTGTTAACTAAAATAAAATCACTTGACACTTAGCTAAAATAAAATCACTTTATTAACTAGATGAAAAATTAGGTTCCTAACCAATTAACATAAGAATAAAAATAGAAACCAATCAAAGTGCATAATATATTTTGGGTAAACACCCATGCAAAAAATACCAAAGAGAAAACCATATCTCAGTTTGATGATAAATTTTGGACTCCCATCCTAGGATAATGGCCCATTAGAGGAATATAATGCAGCAATAGCCTGGCCCACCTAGATGTTATCTCCTTTGCTTCCCCTTAGCACATTTCCTCAACCTTTCCCACTCACACTTGGATGAACTCTCTTCACCTAGTCAATGAGATATCCTCATTCTATGTGTGACACAAGAACATGAGAAAATAGTGTTCACAAGGATATGAGCAAAGAAATTGTCTTTTTCTCCTATGTGCTCTCTATGTGTCTCATCCTCTCACTTAGGCTGCCTTTTATTACATTGAGTTAACCCTAAGTCCAAAACCTTAGATCTCCTCTAAAGTGATCAACAACTCAGATCTAATCTCACGTTCACTTTAGATCTAAGGTCTAGGACTTGATCAACTCACCTAAGTTAATAATAACAAAACTTAGACATTTAACTTAATTAATCTCACATTAATTAAAAATTGTGTTCACTTAATAATCACTTTATCTCGTACCATGACTTCTTTTGAACATACTAGGAAGGTTTCTCTTTCCCTCCTGAACCTGAAGGTTGAATCCCTCTTAGTTTCTCAACCTTCAAAGCTACATAATCATTGTCCTCTGTCACTTTGTTTCTTTCCAATGCTCACAAGCCACTCAACACAATTTTTCACCTACCTGAATCAGTACCCAAGACCTGTTGCCCATTGCATGGATTCGTTACCTGCTCCTCGAAACCCTACCTAAGGCTGCTCAGTTATCTCAGCCTGCTTCCCGACAGTTCTACCCGCTGTATAGGGATTATTCCCGCTACCTAGGGAACATACCCACTTCCCAGTGTTTCCCAGCACATGTGGCCCATGTTGCTGACTTGGTTGTCCTCAATGGCAACTTGCGTTATGTTGGTGATTGTCCTGCCCTCATGATAGTTGTTTCTCCTCTTCCCGTGACATGCCCCTACTCCCTCTACTCAACAACCCATGAAGCCATCACTTCAGACCCTACGTCCTTCGATCCCTTTCTACACCAGAACCTGCGGTTCTTCAAGAACCCCACACAAATTAATGGTTGTATCTCACAGTGTCCATTTTTATCCTTCATTGTTTGCAACCATGTACATCTCCCCCTAACTTCACCCATGAATTGCCTCTCTCAGCTACTTTCTCATGTGTGGACACTCTCCCATGCACCCGTGTCTACCTCAGTTGTCACATGCACAACACTTCACATCCACCAAAAATTATCTCTTTAACAGCTCCACAATTGGCCCGTATTCCACATCTTGTAGCAGACTTTAGTTTATGCCTCAACTCCACATCCTGTCGATGGATCTTTTGTCGATCGTCCACCTTCACTACTCATCTTGGATTGCTTCCTCAGTTGATCCTATGATTTTCTTTGTCACTGACTATCAATACCACCTTCACACGGACCCTGTGTTCCCAGCTTGGCCTTCACATTGTAATATCTGTTGATTATCACTCCTGCCCTATCTTCTGTCGGGACACTCTTCTCTGCTACCACACCCAGCCTCGCTCACGAGATGTTGTCTCTCCATGATATCTCCTTGTCTATCCCATGTCGATAGTTGTTCTTCCCACATGTGTAGTACCCACGTCGATTCTGTTGTGACTCACTTAACACACCCACATGAGATCCCTTAAGCCCGGATCCTCTCTTCACTGTAAATCCTCAGTTCATCCCACGATCTAATTCACATATGCACAATTGTACAATACATGGTTATCTCATTCAATCCATGGCTCAGCACGATCTATCTCAGATCTGTGGCCTTTATGCCATATGTACAATGTACGACTACTTCCTTTCAATTTCTCTCTTTTTTTAAATTTATTTTATTAACCCCGCAACTTCAATCTATATAATAAAAAATCCCACATACTTGTAAATGAGTTGCAAATTCCATCCTGTGTAATCTAGTTTCACCTTTCAGAGTCTCGGCTCCGAAACCATGTTAGTTTTTATCCAACCCAACTCTTGACACTTAGTTTAAATAAAATCACTTTATTAACTAGATGCACAACTAGGTTCCTAACCAATTACAATGAAAACATACAAACAAAAAACAATCACACTGCACAATAGATTTCGGGTAAACATCCCTCGAAAAAACGTCCAAGGGAAACCAGATATCAGTTTGATTACAAATTTTGAGCTCCCATCCTGGAATAATGGCCCATTAGACGAATACAATGCAACAATAGCCTATCCCACCTAGTTGTTATCTCCCTCATTTCCCCTAAACTCTCCTCATTTTGTTTCACACAAGCACATGATAAAAGAATCCCTCTTTGTCCCTATGTTGTCTTTGTGAGTTTCATCCTCTCACCTAGGCTACCTTTAATTACATTGAGTTTACTCTAAGTCCAAAACCCTAGATCTCCTCTAAAGTGATCAAGGACTGAGGTATAATATGACGTTCACTTTAAATCTAATGGATAGGACTTAATCAACTCACTTAAGTTACTAATGCCAACTTAGGCATTTAACTTAATTAATATCACATTAATTAAAAATTCATTCACTTAATAATCACTTTATCAAGTGAATTCCTAAGGTTTTGAGGGGCATTACGGACGAGTTCCACATTCTAGAGACCTATTCGATGAGGAAGTACATGTTTGATTCTAAATACATCAATAGTGACCTTAGAAACCTTATGAACGAATTTGGGATAATGTTATTCTTCCAAGTCAATTAGGGTTTGTGTCCAAAAAGCACTAGAATGAGATTTAATAATTAAACTTCATATGTCCTCTAAAAATTTACCCTAACCCTAATTTTTGCCTAGACCTATTTATGATTTTTTACTACCATGTCTAGTTTGTTGGGCCAATAGTTACTCAAATGATCAATGAAATACATGGTTATATGTATTCAATATAATGTAATTTTCTTTTCTCTTCGGATGAAATCAAAATTACATTTTTTTTAGGAAAGAAATATTAATTATACCTACATTATTCTAGTTGTAAACAAAATTTAAAAATAAATACTCAACTCACAAATACTACATAGGAAAGAAACCCCTTTTTCCAAAACTTGGGTGGATTGTAAGGGAACATATTTCCACTCCTACCAAATGCCTCTAGGTGTATTAAGTTGTTAGAAATGATTCACCTTAAATAGTATCTATAAGAAAGCCAAGATACCATATAGTTATCACTAAGAATATAACAATGAGTTCACATTCTTCCAAGTATCAATTAACCTTAAACCCATATGTGAGACTATAAAAAAACCATTTCTTATTTTTTTACTATTCTTTCTTTTATTTTATTTTTTTTAATTTATTGTTATAAATATATATAGAAAAGAAAATATCATTTTACTATATATTTTGGTTTGTTTATTTTCAGTGAGTGTATATTATGTTCATTTAAACATAATTGCATCAAGAGGTTCTCTACAATTCAATATGGGGGATATGTTGTCACATGCATACATAATGTTACGTTAAAAAAAATTACAAGTTGTATCAATTACACTTTGAATAAAGATCTATTTTGACCCTTGATCTATTAAGTGTTGAGAGGCATCAAATTTTTCAAGGTGAAAACTTCTTCTATAAGTCATCTTAATCTCTATCAAAACTTCAATCATAAACCAATTAAAGCCTCAAGCATAAACCTCTATGTGTTTAATAAAATCTAGGTTATTATGGATATTTGTCAAAACCCAAAGCATAAACCTCTATATGTTTAATAAAATATAGTCTACGATAGATATTTGTCAACATATCTAGATGCATAAAAAAAAATTGTCCATGATTCACCTCTCTTCCAAAATCATAGTTCACCTCAATAGAAGAGCGAAACTTTGTAAATGTTACATACTATCAAATTATTAGAAAACTATCATTATTCTTATGAAAAACAAAAACAAAATGTGGGTCAACTTTTTTGCAAAATGTGGCTCAACAAAATATTGTAAATTGAATTCATGGAGCTCAAAAAGTGGTGGAGTATCAAGTTAGAACCATAATCTAAGCGAACCTTAATTTCCAATGTTGCCCCAAAGAAACAAAATTGTCACTTTGAGAATTCTGTTAGACATGAAGGTTATTCTTTGAAGTACAGAAAACAAGGCTTAGACTGCACACCTTCACCATGAGGGTTAATGATAAAGTTAGATCTCCTTTGTTGACTTGATATCGAGTCATCGTTGTTGAAGTAGAAGGCACCCATTTCCATTTTAGTGTTCATTTGTTTGACCATAGAAGGGTTATCTGTGTAGTTCATATAGTGACTCTACATGCACATAGGAAACCAAGTTTGGCCTTCTTCCATCGTCGCGGCCTCTACCGGGTAATTATTAACTACAACATTTTCATATATGATCAATTGCAAGTCTCCCAAAAAAGAATATTGTTGATCGTGATGAATCATCATGTTGTTTCTATTAGAGATTGAAGATGGTGTCTGGGATTTCTTGGTATCCATCCCAAAAACCATCTTCAATCTCCAATAACAACAACATGATTCATCACGATCAACAATATTCTTTTCTGGGAGACCTCCAATCAATCATATCTGAAATCAATCATATCTGAAAATGATAATATTTTTTTAAATATATAAAGAGGTCTTGAAATTATATTAAAAGAGATTAAATCAATAATTT
>SNQJ01S0063950.1:18074-40922 GCA_010110895.2 Picea sitchensis | reverse complement strand
ATTTCACCTTTGTGCTTATGAAATGTGAGCTTTGCCTCCTCCATCTCTTTTTCTATCAGGACATTCAAAATATTTGTGTCCGATCTTTCCACAAACAAAACACTTCATTTCTCCTCATCTGCCTCTGCCTCCTCCTCTTGCTTGCGGAAAAGTGTTCTTATCGACATATTTTATTCCCTATGAACTTCATCCTCTTTCTAGGTGATTATGGGGCTTCTTTTCTTCATCCTTGGGCTTCTATACTCTATCCTAGGAAATTTATTTTCCTCTTCTCTGACTTCTACCTCTGCCCCTTTGACCTTGCTTTCGAGCCAATTTTTATTCTGCCTTCAGATCAATCTGATAAGAATCTTCCACATTTCTGATTGTCACCATGCTCATCTCATATAGAATGTCATATCTCCAACCATTCATGTATCTGGTGATCTTTTCATCATCACTCTCACGATGACCTGCTCTGATGTTCATTTGGTAAAACCATTCAATGTATTCCCTCACCATCATCCCCTTCTGTCTCAAATTCTGCATTCTTCGAAACAAGTTAATCTAATAGTCCCTAGGTATGAATTTGGATTTCATATTTGCTACCATGCTATCCCAACTTTTGATTCTTTTCTTGCCTTTGCAATGCCTGTCAGCCTGTAGTCCATCCCACCACAGTGTCGCATGCCCTTTCAGTCTAGTGACAACATGTTTTACTTTCTTATATTATTCAATATCTTCATAATCAAAGTACTTATCTAGAGATCTAAACCAATCTAGAAGCTCCTCAATGTCTAAGTTGACTTCATGCATCGGGATGTCCATTTTTTCTTTGGCCCCTATTCTTGCAACAACTCTGAATAGATTCTTCTGCAGCATCTTCAACTACAACTTCCTCTTCATCGAATCTTACATCATTCTCATTCTCATATTCACTAACATCTCTAGTATCAGTTGTTCATCTCTGTGTTGTCTCCATCACATCCAATCATTCACGAAGTTCTCGCATTTCCCTTTCCACAACTGGATCGAACATGGGTCTATCTTGACGTCTTCTTGGTGGAATTGTTTAAATCTGTTCCACATAGAATTAAAATCACAACTTGCCTTATGTCTTCTCTTGCTTACAGAAAACAATGATTGTAATCTCTGATACCACCTGACACAGCACCCCTACCTCAATAGGTTCTGCTTGACCTCCCATTCTAAGGATCTCTCTTAATATCCCTTGAGCCAAAATGGGTCTTCGATTCCCAACTGGAATCTTCACATTTGTAACCATAGGTCCTTCTTAGGAGTTACACCTGTACGAACAAGCACTAGGCATGAAATCTTACCCAAGTGATCAACCGATGTGACCACAACCTTTTCCCGAAAAGGGAACGTAGGATTTTGCAACTTTGTGATTCCTATTGTTGAGTTCCTCGACTCCTTCAGATCTTGAAACCCTGAAATGGGCTAATGAACTTCTAGATCATCCCTTAAGTCCTTCTGATGTGACTCTCTACAACAACCTGGGGCCCAACCTTTGAGTGCATCACAAATTTATGACTCGAGAGTTCATGATACAAGGATCCTCCTTTTCCCCGAAGTCTGAACTCATGAATTATTTACTGTAGATCGATGGCCAAGATCTTGTTGGGGTTTCGCGAATCAGGATTTTGCGATTCTTACCTCCTCTTCACAACTTTCTCCACGCCCCCAAATTCTGAAATGATGAAATTCAATCACGATATCAACAACTCTTTTTGATCGAGATCTTATGGCTATTCTCCCTCCTAAGCTTCTAAATGCTTAAGGACTCTCTCCTTTACCCTTCCATTGATCTACAAGATCCAACAGTCCATGGGAAATCAATAGTTCTCCCTCCGAGAAACTTCAATTGTCCGTTCAATTTATTAATAACTCCTAGCCAAATAACTTGACATCCTTTCTCCTGAACTTGATTCTGCGAGTCGATTTCGCCTCTCACCTTTCCTTTGAATCCTTCAAGGTCTCTATCCCTCTTGAGCTTGGTTCTGGCTACAAACTCAAGGATTCCAAGGGATTATTGTGCACACTCTTTGCGAATTTCATGATAATCACTGATTATCTGATATATTCCTCTTCTGTGCACTCCTAGCAATAGAAATCCTTCCACCACTCGCTTGGGTTGGAAAAGTCTAAGACTTCAACTGAACTGCACACTCCTTCCACAACTCTATGATATAATGCCTTCTATTGATATGAGAACAATGGTATATCTCATGAGATTCTCTAAGATAAAACTCAGAAACTTGTCAACACACTCTTTGCGGACTTTTACTGCACTCCTTACAGGAATTCTTAGGATGGGAAATGATTGAAACTCATTCTCTCCCTCTCACAGACCTCATACATTCAACAGGAAATCATAGATACATAAATCATTGAAACAAATGCATAACAGAGCATATAAGAAAACTATAAACATACCATTAAGAGATGAAAATAGTAATCACCACAACACCATGTAATTGAATTAAATCCTTCTCATATATTAACTCAAGTTATTTTGTACATGGGTTCTATAGCGACGAATATCTGCTAATACAATCTCCTACCATCTATCTTCTTCTTTGTTCTCTTATTCTCTTTCTCTACATCTCTGATTCTTACAATGAGAATAATGATACAATACAATACATGCGGGGGAGATTTCTAGAGTTTTCCCTCCTACAACTCTAATATATCAAATCAAAATAAAGTCTACAACTACTTTACATTTATTATAATAAATTCCTCCAACTAATAGATGAGAGCTACGGTCAAGATCTACGTTACAACCCCAAAACATTTAAGGGAAATTTCATCCCTCTAACTATTACATTAATGTTTCATCTTTTCAAATTCAAAATGCCTTCAAAATGTGTGTTGGAGCATATCCAGTTGTCCTCCACTTGCGCATGCTTACTTTTCGATGATGCTCCTGCATAGAATGGTCTCAATTTCTTGGCCTTTCTCAGGGTTTTCTTGTCTCATATTCATTATTTCAACTTTAGCAATCATTCTAGGGAAATCCAGAATGTCATGGTCCGTAGCTTTACAACAAATAAAACTAGGTCTTCTATCAGGGCAATCCTTAGCAATATGGCCCAGCCTTCTACAGCCGTAACAAAGGGTTAATCCTCTCTTCCTCTTAAATGATCCCCAACCTTTCTTGTATTGTGCACTAGGATCATGGTGGCTAACCTGCAAAAAAATCTTCCTAGGATCTTGCATCCATTTGTTAGTCCAAACATTCTTTCTATGCATAGGAATAACATATATTTCATTATTTCTATTAGATCTATTCATATCAAACCTTCTTTCTTCTAACTATTCCCTAGTTTTCAAACTAGGACAAAATTTATCAAACATACCTAGATCCATACTTTTGAAAAAAAAATCCACTTATCTTACCATTATCAAAGCACAAAGATTTCAGATATTACCTCTTCAATCAAAAATTTTCACTTTACCTTTATCAAGGCACAAAGATTTCAGATCTTACCTATTTTCTTTGGATCAGACTTCTTTTCTTAGCACAGAGATTTCACAAGTCAAGTAGAATACTGCGCACTAAAGAAACAGATCTTCACACATAGCTTTCTTTCTTTTCCCTAATTCCCAACAATCACAGTTTTAGGTCCTGGAAACAAAACCATTTGTTGGCACAGGGGCAGACCTAGGGTTCAACGCTTCAATAGAGCACCAAAAAAACCCTAACTACTGGCCCTTTTGGCAACACCTACGAAGCAAATGAAGTATCACCTGAGGTAGAGGCAGGGGTGGTTGCAGGACTCCAATGTCTGCAACCTTAGTTGGGAAATAGATATGCGATTACAATACTCTAACAAAGCACTTAGTAGTTGTCATTAATTAGTACTTAACTTTTGTTCACAATGCAAATAAAACCTAATTATAGCGCAACATAGTATTCAACAAGATTCAATACATTCAAACACTTAGCATAAAGAAATAGATCAGATATAGCATTTATTCACATCACTGAGCACTAAGATATCATATAAGATGCTTCTAACATTCATAAAGATAAAAACACTAAGAATAAATCACATTAAAGGAACAAAGCAATAATCAAAATGCACAAAGCACCCATAACACAGGATATATGTGGTTCACCCCCATCCTGGGGCTACGTCCATCAACTCTTCTTCTTCTTTATTATCTTTTGTCAATCATCTACATGCATAGAGCCATAAGGTCCTACTCCGCATAGGACAAGAGATCTACGCACACCTCGCCAGATCCTCCTTCCCCTAGCTAGGTTACATCACAAAGCCTTTACACAATCTCTTACAATCACTTCCACTTAGCCTTCCAAGTCTCAAAAAGTATGCACAAAGAATGTACAACTATCACTTGCACTTAACACAGTGGCCTTCACTTTCCCTTAGAACCTAGCATCACACACTTGTGCTCCCACTCACATCGCCTAGCTTTCTATTTATAGATTACAAAATGGGCCTAAACATAGGTAAACCCATGGGCCAACATCCCCATACCCGTTACATAAACCCAAAACCCAAAAAGACGTAAAAAGGGGCCAAGATCCCATGATCTCTACTTCGACTTGTGCTCCGCCTTCGAAATCCTGTCAAAGTCCCAAAATAGGTCAAACCTATCCAAGGATCTCCAAAACTTGGTCAAGGGCCAACAATCACCAAGATACAATATACTCATCCAAGTATGTACCATAATATGTAACTAAAAAATAAACCAAACCTGCTAGTAATGTCTCTAATCAATGTACCATCACACTACCAAGATGCACCAAATCACATGTTATCATCACCATGCATATACCATAACATATACTATCATCACCATGCATGTGCCATAACACCAAAACCATAATTCTTAATCCTTACATATGATCTTCTATCAGACCTGTTACTTTGTAAGCTAACCTGTAGCTTCTTCCATAGGCAATTAACAAACTGGTACTAACATTTTCCCAAATTTGCAAGTGCCTCGCTAAACAACCATAGGAAAATAAGAAAGGGCCTCACTAGACAAGTATAGTGCAAAACGCGAGGGCCTCATTAGAAAAATATAATGAAACTTGTGAGGATGACCTAAACTAGGGTTTCCTCAGTTTCTCCCACTCTCTTATGAAATCTTCAGAATATTTCATTTCTCCCGCTTCGCTACCTCAAAATTCTCCATCGCAAACTAGCCAAAAGATCACAATACTAGACCATAACATCAACAAGATAGATATTCAATGTAAGTGTATGAGTGTGCTTGTGAATGAATCCTTGAGGGGAATTTATACTTTTTCTAGTTAACATGTTCCCTTAAAATTAGGTCTTCTAGATATTTCTTGTTGCAACCACTTTACCCTTTCATTCATTGACTTGTAACCAACTTGGGCTTCTTGACCATTCTTTGGGGCTTCCAACTTTACAAGGCCATATATCCCTAACCATGAGGAACCATGTGGTATTCCACATATCACCAAATATGGTATGACGTGTATTATCCATCTATGATAGTATTAGCTACAATTACATTGTCCTTCATGATGAAAATCCTAAATAAATTGTGGGTCCCATAACCACACCTCTCGGAATACATGTAGACTATATCAAATGAACCCAACTAACTCACCATCAATATCAATCCTACATTTTTCTAACATCTATGGACCTATCCAAGGGTTGAAATCAATGTATAAGTGTTGACATCAATGTCAACCAACTGTCCAAACCAATTTTCCAACAGAATAATCCAAATATATTGTTTTTGGATAAATTCTATTATTTTCCATATTCACCCTAGCAATCAACATCTTACTGGGAGGTTTATCATATATGAAACAATCATTTACCTTAAAGATGACATTATTCTCTTTTTGAGTAAGTGCACTAACACTAATGAGAGTATGTAACACCCATGTTTCCCCCATCTTGTAAATACAATTATGTTGTTACTAACATACTATGGACAACTTTGTTATGTGTGGATTTTGGAAATGATGAACCTTTGCTAAGAAGGTAATGTAAATATTTTTTGGTATTAAATAAAAACGGAAATTATTTAACAACTGTCGAAGGTGTTTCCAATGCATATTATGATGCGTGGGAGGGGATGTTGAGGGGAACAAATAATGTTTGAGATAACCCCTGCCAGACAAACACTCTATTGGATTTAACATATCTAGACCCAGAACTATCCTTTGTCCTAGAGAATTTAATTACCAGTCAAGCCGGTAGTTGTGAATTCTTCCTCAAGAGTCAATGAGGAGATGAGAAAATTATCCCATTTGGAAACTTATTGATCAGGCCAATGAATTGGGAAATGAACCCAGGAAATCTCATTGTACAAGGCAAGAAAAAGAGGAAAATCATGGGTAGAAGGAAGAGGAKACACACAAATGGGTCTGGGGACTAGATATGAAGAGGAAGAGTGTGTGAAGATCTTTCATTCARAACATAACTRAGAAGACAAACTATTTTGTGTACAAGAACTATTTGGCGGTGTTTTCTAATCAAGATAATAAACAGGAATGTAGAGAAATTTAGTGATTAAGTGAGCATCACAGTAGACCCCCTTTCTTGGTGGATAGAACACTGGACTGTCAAGTTCCTGTGGGAGAAGGAGAGTAACTTTCGTCCCTTGTTTTTTGTTGATAAAAATAAGAACTCTCTCTCATGGCATCATACTATATCTAGTGGGTGGCCAACTATGAAATACACCAAGAGTAGTTGTTCCTATGGTTGGGTGGAAAATGGAACACCCTTTAGTAGTTTCCAGCTAATTCTAAGTTTCAAATAAGTTCTTTTTATGTTTTTTATTGTCCTCACAAGTTTATTTCATGTTATCGATTTGTATTGCTAGATAATTGCAGAATTTATTATCCTACTAAAATGATGGAATTGTCACTTTGATTGTCTAGCTAGCTCAGAAATATGAAATAAATTTTGGAAAACATATTTTGTTGATCAGTTGTACCCAATTTTGTTTAGAATGGGAAGTTGTTGATAATGGATTATTATTAAATTAAGAACATAGTGTTGGTTGATTACATGTAGTAATATATGTGAACAAATCCCCAAGTATTAGTAAAGTGAAGCCACTAAAATTGTCAAAGATTAGCTTGGTAATTAGGAAAATGCAATTTCTCTTAGAAATTTGAATATTCGGCAGTTGGATTATGTTTCTCTGTTAATCTGGAAAACATGTTAGAATAATAACTTGAAGGAAGTTTAGACTCCCTGATTGACATTAAGAGAATAAGCCAAACATTGAAGAGAGGAAAATTATTTTAAAAAATAAATAACAAGAAAGGAATAAGAAATGCAAATTTAAGCCTTAAATTTGAAATAAATGAAATTTGTAATTAAATGCATTATGATTAATTAGGTTTCATTAAAAATTGGTAAAAATAGGGAGTTTTACTAGGAATTACACACAATAAATTTGAAGTCTAGAGGGGAAATATTTGGGAATAATGACTAATCCATGAAAGTAGCAAATAGATGCTTGTGATTAGGAGATTAGTAAATTATGGTAAAAGCATAGTTTTACCATGGAGAATTCTATTTCCAAGAAATGTAATATTCTGGAAAACCATTTAAAAAAATAAATTACATAAATTTATAAATTCAAATGTGCAATTCTATATTTTCTAAACACAATTTAATTTACCATTTAACTGAGTTAATATTTGAATAATAAGAACTATAAATTCACATATTAAATCCATGAATTCCTATATGGTACATGAGTAATGGAGGGTTAGAATTTATTTCCTTTTGTGTAAAGGATTTAACTGCACTAAATCTACCCATTTTCACAAGTCACACTATGCATAGGTTTCCCTGTGCTCCTGAAGGAATTTTTTGAGAATGTATTTTATTTATAAAGGTTTAAAGTATGGAAAAATTATAACTTTTCCTTTTATTTTATGGTATAAAATTAATTGAAAAAAAGGGATCCTTTCAGAGCGTGGCCTATGGTGTTAATGTTAAATATTATGACCATTTTAAAAGTTGTATCGTGCCTCTGTCAGATTTATGGCTTGAGTGTGGTAAGTATTATAAAATTAAACATCAAATCAAATCCTTTTGGATTCCATCCTTCAGAGTGAAGGGGAGAGCATGTTTGAATCAATTCCAAAGCCATCAAAGTAATGAGAAAAGAGTGAATGTTTAGATTCTGAAATCCTAGGTAATATAGGGTCCCACATATATTTAATAATACTAAACTATGCTCTCTCATGATTGGTAATCAGAGTAATTAGAAGAGAACATGCGTTTCTAGTGTGAATACCTTGAAGTGATGGCATTAATTGACACAATATTTAATATATATAATAAATGTACACACAATTCAAAAGTTTTTTGGAGTTGACCATTTCGGAGTTGTCTCTGGAGATATCAGAGTGCAACTCTGAAGGGTACATAGTACCACTCTTAAGAGTTGGGAGTACCACTCCAAATAGTCCTAAGTATGATAATTCACACATTACAAGGTTATAAAATATAACAGTGCATGTGAAGTAGGTTGGAATTACCTATAATAATATATAATATTAAACACATTTTAATTCCTTTTCCTCCCAATATATATATATATATAACATGGAGATGATAATGTGAAGTCATAAGCCAGGTTCTTTGATTTATATGTTAATCAAGATTAATAAACCTAAGTATATTATAGTTTAATTAATTTTATTAAAACATAATGTAATTATGGTATAATATAATTAATTGACTTATAGGATAATCATTACAAGAGGAGTGTTAAAATGAATTATTAGACTAAGTGAAAATGTATTTACGGGGATAAATAATTAGTGAATACTAATTATCCCTAATGAGGTTTAAATAATTGAGTACCAACGATTCATGTTTTAGGAAAATATTGATTAAGTAACTTAATGAATTCATAGGAAAAAGGACCAATTTCAATCTTTGGCTATGTGATCCCTTGTACCCTATGGTAATGTGGCACATCATGATGAGTCCATCTGTCAAGTGGATATTGAGTTGCATGTCAAGTTAGGAGACATCTACACAATGGAAACAGTGACAAAGGTGGTAAGAAAAGTCAATCTTAGTCATAGATCCCTATAGGTCCTACATAAGCTAAGTGTAGCTCGAACAAGAGAAGGTTAGTTAAGTGTCGTGTCAATTTGTGACTCCGAAGTAATCAAAGGTGTTGGATCTGTAGTTTAGATCCATCAGAGTATGTGAGGTAAGAGAGAGTTTTTCAGAGTGGTTCGAGGGTATTAAACAAAGGAAATCCAATGAAGAGGCTTCAAGAGGTTATTAGAGTCATTGATCATTAAAATCGAAGGATCATTAGATCTATCAGAGAGATTCATTGATTCAGAGGGGACAGTGGGCCAGTTCGTCGACACCATGCCAATGATGCATCACATGGTGCAAGTAATAGGAATCTGCATGGGAGTGAGTAGATTTGGAATGATGAGGGTCTAAGGAACTTTAGGAAGTTGTAACTTATGATCTAGAGCTTAGTTATGAACAATGTTATATTCATTGGAAATATCCTCATGGGAAGAAGATGATGATATCCTTTAGAAGAGAATTTGATATGATTAAGAAAAGGTAAAAAATTGATACCCCATCCCTTAAAAAGGTACTTAGGAGGGTTTGGTGTGTTACAAAGTGGTATTAGAGTAGAAAACAACACTTGTCATTCTTGGGTTCATGAAAGAGTCGAATTTGTTTTATTAGAAAAATTTTAAGGGGGATGACACCCTACCATACCCTATCCATAAGAGATTATTAAAATTTATTATTGAAAAGAGGATGAGACATTATGTTGTTTTTACATGTTTAAATACGAACTATATGTTGTTGTTATATGCTAAATGATGAAGATAATTTCACCTTACAAAATTACCTATATTGTTCATAAATTTGTGGAAAATTAACTAATATAAAATGTTGTTCTCAATAGTTAAACAGTCAGTGGGTGGCAACATAAATAATGATGACACGTCATGAAATGGGAGAGATATCCCATAACACAGAAGAATATTTTGATGAAAGGAGAGTGGTGGAAACCCCTCTGTATTTGGCTGAAACTGTAAGAAGTCTCATGGAAGAATTTCAAATAAATGTATTTTTCTTGCAAATCCTATCATACATACAAAGGAAGCCACAACATGCACCAAATACTAGTAATGTGGACAAACATCAGTCTAAGAAAACATAGATTCCACCTGAGATACAAAAACATGGCCTTGAAAATAGAAACACAAGAAGAAGAACCTCAAAAAAGTCCCAACAGGGACCCAAGAGGCATGTTGATGTCAATTATTCATTTGAATAATCCTCTAGTGAGTGATCTAACATATCCAAGGAACTTTCCATCACTGACACTAGTTCACATTCTCAAAGTAGAGGAAAGAGGAGGAAACATTGGAAGAAACATGAACCTGAAGAGTTTAAGAAAGCTAAACCACCCACTTTTGATGGAGAAATTAAAAAAGGGGAAGAAGAAAAATTTTGGTTTCTTGGCTTAAAGAAGTACTTTAAATTCCATGGCTACTTTGAAAACTTGAAGGCTCTAATAGCCATTTTCAACTTGAATGGAAAGGCCTCCATTTTGTGGGAGGACCTTATAAATGTGAAAGGAATTCATGATAAGGAGTTTTCATGGAAACAATTTGAGAAATAATTTAAGAATAAGTACTAGTATGAAAGGTACTATCATGAAAATACTAAGGATTTTTATGAACTAAAATTAGGACAACTCACAATGGATGAATATATTGAACAATGATTTTGAGTTGATGAAGTATGTGCCCTATATAAAGTATGAAAAGGTGAATATGTGGGAATTTGTTAGTGGGTTGCCTCAATCATTCCAATATAGAATTGAGTTTTATGAACCTAATAATTTATAAGACACTATTGGGAAGGAAAGGTATTTCTATGAGCAATTCAAGAAAAATGAAAAACCTCATAAGGATTGGAAGAAGAAAAGAAAATTGAGATTCAACAAGAATGGGTTTAAATCCTCAAGATTTAATAATAATGGGAAAATATCTAAGATGAGCCTTCCTACCAAGAGTGTGTATCAAGATAATTTTCCATCTTAGATTAGAAATAAACCCTTTGGATCAACCCTAGAAAATAATAATAATACAAAAAGGGAACCATTGAAATGTTGGGGATGTGGAGAAGAACATTTGTTGAGGGACTTCCCAGATAGACAATGGGACAATAGTAGGGTGTACAACATCTAGGAAGATACCACATTCAATGATGTGTCTGGGAGCATGCCACAAATTTATGGATCCTTGGATAATAGAAAAAATGACTACCAATATTTAGTGGTGGAGATGAAAGGTACGATTACCAACCATCTTATTTCCATTTTAATTGACCCTGGTTCTAATTTGAGTTATGTTTCCCCTCAAAATTTTGAGAAATGTAAACTACAACAAGTAAAACATGTTAAATCATGGTTGGTACATCTATCCACTGGCACAAAAATAAAGTTAACAAAGGTCATACCAACATTCCTATTCATTATGAATGGGATTTATACCTAAGAAACCCTTAACATACTCCCTTTAGGATCTTATGAAATGTTGATTGGCATGGACTGGTTGGATGCCCATAAATACAAGTTGGATTATTGCAATAAAAAATTAGAGTGTGGAGATGAGGAAGGGAAGAAAATAACCCTACAAGGAATTCTAATGTTTGTCTTAGTAAGACAAATATTATCCCTTCAAATGAATATGTATTGTAGAAAATGATTTCCTTTGTATGCAATACAAGTACTAAAATATGTTGAGGACAATAAACCAATACTAGAGGACCATATTATATTGGGAGAGTATAAAAATGTGTTTTCGGAAGAGGTACCATGTCTACCTTGAAGAACAGACATTGATTTCTCAATATCACTTGTACATGGATTGGTGTGAATGTCTAGAGAACCTTATAGAATGAGTACATCAGAGCTAGTTGAGCTCAAACTATAGTTAATGGATATGTTGCAAAAAGGTTCCATCCATCCTAGTTTTTCATTTATGAATAAAAAGGATTGCACACTTAGGTTTTTCATAGACTGCAAGAAACTCAACAAGATGACAATGAATAATAAGTATCTCTTACCAAGAATCGATGACCCAGTTAAGGGGTGCTACAATTTTATCCAATATTGACTTGAGGTATAGATACCATGAAGTCTGGATTAAGGATGTAGACAACAAAAAAATATCCTTTAGGACAATATATGGGAACTATGAATTTGTGGTGGTGCATGTTGGTCCTAAGGTCTGCACCTGATTGCTAAAGGGAAGAGCTAGGCCACCTCAAGTGTTGGAATGTTGGTTTTTATGAATTAATTTTGTTGGTTAGATGATAGATAGGTTTCCTAGGGCAGTGATCTAGTTGGAGTGTGCAACAATATGACTATAAGATTTCCTTTAGCTGGTGGCATGAATTTTGGTGAGCAGATAAATATATAAAGAATAAAACAGATGAATTACAAACAAGCATACAATTAGTTACTTTTTATATGAAATTTCAAACTTGAAATAATATTTTAGATCTAAAACATCTACATGGACACAAATAATCCAAATAGGTTGTATTACAATAAACACTTCAATGAAACAATAGTTGATATAAGGTTGCATGAAAATATATATTTCATTGGGACAAGATGAAATGAAAAGAAAGAAAAATTTGTATTCATTTCCATTTGCATCTAGATAAGATATGAAGACACACATGATTTGAGAATAAGACATAGCTTGTCACCAAAACATATATTCGCCAGATGGGAAACTTAATAGTTTTATGCTTTAAGGTCCAACCAAAATCATGATGCTTGATACCTTCCCCAAAAAAACTAACACCTCACTTTTTTACATTCACATATCCATTTATTTATCAATCAAGAGGATTCAAATCCCTATATCAAATCTAAGTTATGGAGTTAAACTTTGCATTACATTCAAAACCGTAGAAATCAACTTGATTGTTACTCCATAATTAAATTTTGTAAGTGTTTCTTCTAACTGAGTGGAGTTGGGTTGATGTGTCAGTTCATAATTCTTCATCAATTCAAACTTAACAAAAACTTGTTCTTATCGAAAGAAACTAGCAACTTATTACAAGTGGCAACAATTCCTCTAACCAAACCAAACCAAAACAAAATTATATTAGTGCAACTGGAATTGATGTTGATAATTGAAGAAACAATATGCATACAAAATCATTCATAAGTAGTATATGGGAGTTGAATTTGCATGGATTCCCATGTACAACAAAAATTGGAGACCAAATTTGATTACTAGAACAAAACCGACCCATAATTTGGTGAATTTATTGGAAAAATGGCCTCAAATATCTCTTCTATTCTTAAAAAATGTGATACTTATGTAACAAATGAGAGAGGTTTTTTTTTAATAGGCTCATTCCTGAAAAAAACCTCTTTTGGATTTAAAAAATTAATCTCTAGCAGTTTGGAAGGAGTGTCAAAAGACAATGACTAAAACAGGGAAAAACAAAGTATTTCATAAAATTCAAGCGACATCGTTTGATGTTTCTTTTGCATCTTTTGATACTCTAATTTCAATTTTGCATGTTGCACTTCAAGCGTTTGATTTTTTTGCTGGATATCTTGAATCTTTTACTTCATTCTAACATTCGGATGACTAATGGTTTGCACCTATTTCTTACTATCCTCCATATCCTCTACTTTAGGTTTGGTATATGTTTTTACTCTGTTTTCATTTCTAATTTCATTCCTTTCAACAACAACATGCTTGTCTAGCTCAAGGGGAAGCTCAATTTTCCTTGGTCTCATCTCATACCCGGATTTTTTTCATCAATGGCTTCATTCACAGATTCATGCACCATCAACATTTCCCCCCTTTTCCTCTAGTTTGATCTCCTCTAAAAAAATGCTTTGGTTGTGTATCAACAATGTACTCTATTTTCAAAACAATACTTTTGACACCTAGGACCATGTTCCCCTTTTTTATTATGCTTTATTTCAATGTAGATGACCTCAATTTCCTTCTAGGAATTTCCTCTTTTTTTGGAGTAATGGATCTTGCTTTATCTAATCGGGTTCTTCTCTTTGTAGGTAAGGTCTTCTCTTTAGATCGATGGGTGGCTTTGGATGAACTCCCAGGTTCAATGGAAACCATATATACCTCTATTAATAGTAGTGATTGAGGATATGCACAACTTAGGGTTTAATTACCAGCTGTAATAATAACCACACACAACCCTGCAATAATAATAACTCTAGGCACAAGCATGCATGTTATTAGCATGCAATTTGTAATGATGGATGAACTGGTGGAAATGCACATGTTATCAAGTGCATAGGGATATCCAAACACATGCGAGGTGCCAACACAATGTTATTCAAACTTTTAAATATTTTTAAAACAATAAACTCATAAAATTGTTTTTGTTTTGTTGTTTGCAAGAATGGGGGCGTTCTTGCAATTGATATCATTTTTCATCAATATTCCTAAGTTGGCCTTTTTTCAACCCAACCATGATATAACCATGGTGGTATGACTTATTTAATTCAAATCATAACTTTACTTAACCTTATAAAGAGAAAGGAACTAATAAAAAGAAAATAAAAGATGACAAATCAAATGGAAATGACTCAACAAATCATGAAGAAATACTAAGTAGAAGCTAGGTTAATATATGAATGGGCTAGTTTGAGGAATAGAAGTAAGAGGTATAGGGCTAGGATCTAATAGTACCCTTTGGGATTACAAATGCACCATCCACCTTTATGTGTGTAGTGAATAATGTTCTCACCAAGTTCTTGGGAACATTCATGTTGGTTTTCATAGATGATATCGTAATATATTCTAAGAACAAGGAAGAGCATGAAGATAACCTCAAGTTAGTGATTCAAGTGTTGAGAGAGAAAAATATCTATGAAAAGTTCAGTAAGTGTGACTTTTTCCGAAAACAAGTCCATTACTTCGGCCATCTCATCACTGATGAAGGAGTGGAAGTTGATCCTAACAAGATCAAAGACATTATGGATTTGCATAGACCAAAGGTTGTAGGTGATATTAGATCCTTTATGGGATTATAAAGATACTATATAAGGTTCATAAAAGGGTTTTCCAAGATGTTTTGTCCAATCACCTCTCTTTGGAAAAAGGGAGATAAATTTGTTTGTACATCAAAGTGAGAAGAGAGTTTCAGCAACTGAAATAACCTTTAACCAATGCACCTGTGTTGAAAATTGTAGTCCCAAAAAAGGACTTCCTTGTGTGTATGGATTTCTGGAAGGAAGGAATCAGAGGATCCCTCATGCAAGAAGGGCATGCAATTTGTTACGAATCCAAAAAATTGAATGAACATGAAATCAATTATGTGACACATGAATTGGAATTGGATTCCATAGTACATTCTTTGAAAATGTGGAGGTATTAACTCCTAGGTAGAAAATTTGTACTTATGATAGACCATAATGGGCTGAGATATTTGTTTTACCAGCCAAAACTCAATGATAGAAACTCTAGGTGGATCGATTTCCTTAATGCATTTGATTTTGAAATAAAAAATCTTAAGGGAAAAGAAAATAGATTGGTTTATTCCCTCAGTAGAAGCATGGAAGTGATTCACTTGGCAGCTATAAGCACATGTGAATCAGACATCAAAAAAAGGGTTAAAGGTGCACAAGAAGCATAAAAAAAAATTAAAACTATAAAGGCACATATAGAGAAAGAGCCTAAAATATTGAAGTATGGAGGCCATAAACTATTGAATGATGGCCTGTAAACCTACACAGGTCTATTGTATATCCTAAATTTTGATGAATTGAAGAGGTTCATCATGGATCAACTACATAAAACAACATATACTAGTCATCCTCACTATCAGAAAATTATCACAACCATTAAGAAATTGTTATATTGGCCAGGAATGAAAAATCATAGTTGATTACTTAGATAAATGTTTATTATGTCAGAAGGTTAAGGTGGAGCATAGGAACCCAGCAGGGTTGTTGTAGCCCCTACCAATTCCATAATGGAAATGGGAAACCATCTCTATGGATTTTATCACTCGATTGTCTAAATCAAGCAAAAAAATGATGTCATTATGGCGATTGTGGATAAACTGAGCAAGGATTATCACTTTATCCCTATAAAATCAACCTACAAGGAAATATATATTTCCAATTTTTTCATGAAAGAAATATTTATGCTACATGGTATACCTACGAAAATCATATCAGATAAAGATACAAAATTTACTTCAAGTTTTTGGAAGTCTCTGTTTTCTAGAGGACATGTTAAGGATGGATAGAATGGACTTAGGCCATGTCATCACTAAGTTCCATAGGAAATTTTAAGGATGCATGTGATATATCAACCCAATAAATGGGAAGAATACCCACCATCAGTAGAATTCTCCTACACAAATGGCTATCAATAGTCATTGCATATGAGTCCTTTTGAGACTCTCTATGGTAGACAATGCAATATTCAAATCAACTGGAATAACTTAGTGGAAAAAATAACAATTGAGATAGATATGCTCAAGGATATGGAACAAAAAGTAATTCGGATAAAACAAAATATAAAAATATCCCAGGACAAACATAAGAGCTATGCAAACATAAATAAGACTCCTAGAGAGTTCAAAGTAGGAGATCATGTGTGTATCTCTGAATTACACCTAGATTAAGTTCCTTTGGGATGGGAACTTGTGCCAAGATGGCACCTCAATTTTTTAGGTTCTTTGAAATTTTGGATAGAGTGGGACCTATAGTCTATATACTAGCACTTCCTCCAATAGTGAAAGAACATAATATTTTCCATGTTTTGTTACTAAATAAATATGTACATGATTATAATCATTTAATTTATTGGTTTGAGATCCAAGTGGAACCAGAGGGAGAATTCCTACCAGAACCATAATGCATACTAGACAGGAAATAAATATCACTCAGGAACAAAACCATTGGACAGGTCAAGGTGCAGTGGAAACACTTTGGTTCAGATGAAGCTACATGGGAAATGGAGGATACCATGAAACATGCATACCCATTTTTTTTCACCGATGTACATAAATATCACAGCGGTAGGTAGAACATCAAGGATGGTGTTCCTTTAAGGAGGAGGGGATTGCAACACCCTTGTTTCCCCCATATTGTAAATGTAATTATGTTATTACTAAAATAATATGGATCGTTCTGTTATGTGTGAATTTTGGAAACGACGAAGCTTTATTAAGAAGGTAATGTAAATTTTTTATTCTATTAAATAAAAATTGAAATTGTTGAAGAAAGGTTAAAGGTGTAACCAATGCAGATTATGATGCATGAGAGGGGATGGTGAGGGTAACCAGTAATGGTTCAGATGACTCTTACTAGACTAATAATATATTGGATTTAACATGTCCAGACCCAGAACAATCCTTTATCCTAGAGAATTTAATTACCATTCAATATGGTAGTTGGAAATTATTCCTCAAGAGTGAATGAGGAGATGGGAAAAATACCCCAGATGGAAACATCCTGATATGACCCATGAATTGAGAAATGGACCCATGAAATCTTGTTGTAGAAGGAAATAAAAAGAGAAAAATCCTAGGTAGAATGAAGAGGAGACACACAAATGGGTTTGAGGACTATATATTAAGAGGAAGAGTGTGTGAAGCTCTCTGGTCCAGAAGAGAAATAACAAGAAAAACAAAATTGGGTTCAAGAATTCTTGGGTAGCATTTTCTAATCAAGATGATAAATGGGGCTGTAAAGAAATTTAGTGATTGAGTGAGAAATCACAACATACCCCCTTGCTTGGTGGATACAATATTGGATCACCAGGTTATTGTGGGAAAAGGAGAGGAACCTTCGTCTCTTGTTGTTTTCTGAGCAAAAAAATAACTCTTTCTCATGGAATCATACTCTAGCTAGGGGGTGTGTAGCTATGAAATACAACAAGAGCAGTTGTTCCTATGGTTGGGTGGAAAATGGAACACCCTTTAGTAGTTTCCAGATAATACTAAGTTTCAAATAAGTTTTATTTATATTTTGTATTGTCATGATAACATTATTTCATGCTATGGATTTCTTGTGCTAGATCATTGTAGAATTTATTATCCGACTTAAATTATGGAATTATCACTTTAATTGTCTGGTGGGATGATAAATATGAGATAATATTTAGAAAACGCTTTTTTTTGTTAGTTTCTACCTTTCTTTGTTTGGAATGGGAATTTGTTGATAATGGATTATTACTAAAATTAGGAACAAAGTGTTGGATGATTACATGTAGGAATATATATGAACAAATCCCCAGGTATTAGTAAAGTCAAGCCACTAAAATCCTCATAGAGTATCTTTGGAATTAGGAAAATGCAATTTCTGTTAGAAACTTGAAGACTGGGATGCTRGATTTGGTCTCTCTATAATTATAAAAAACCTATTCGACTTGGAACATGAAGGGATTTCAGACTCCCTCTTTGACATTATGAGAATAGGAAAAACATTAAAGAGAGGAGAAGTATTTAAAAAAAWAAATAACAAGAAAGGAATGAGAAATGAAAATTTAAGATTTTAATTTGAAATAAATGAAATTTATAATTAAATGCATTTTTATTAATTAGGCTTCATTAAAATTGTTGGACACACCAACCAAACTGAGAGGGGGGAGAGAATCARTGTAGGTATATTTTTACACTTATTTACAAAACACCTTAGTTAGCAATTACCATTGGATCATTAAATCCATTCATACTTAGTTTCTTGCATGTAAACATATCTCAGCAATATATATATATAAATCACCATAAAAAACACAAGGAACACAAGATATATGTAAAATTTCCTTTTGTATTACGGACTACAATACTTGGGGTTTATTAGCATCAACTGAGAAAGAGAAAAAACTCCAAAAGAGCACCAACTCTCAATGAAATACTCAACTTGCATATCTCACACCAACTGAGATGTGAGAAATCAAATCCTCAAGTACAAGACCTTGCTTGTGGACAAAACCAAATATGTCAATAGGTACATGGCATGTTAATATTGTAGCCCACGTATGTATGTGATCTGCCTATACTGTAGCATGTGTATGTATGCATCCTTCCCTCTGTCAGCCTGCCTACACCTTAAAAAACTAGGGTTTTTGAAACTTCACAACTTCTTCCCTTCAGACCCTTTCTTCCTTTGTCACATCCACCAATAACTAGTCATTGCAATTATCATGTCACTACTCAACATGTACCATACCAACCATAAACAAATCTACACCATCCAACAACCTATGCATGCTCCTTATGCATACACCATTACAGATCATGAATATCTCTCAATCAAAATAGAACTGAACTACTCAAGCAACCAACTACCATATTCAAACATCAATACAACTATACAAAGAACGCATCAAGCATTCACCATACCTAGAGCATGTCTTAACATCAAGGCAATATGTACCCATACCACAACATTTGTAGCAGATTTGAACCTGTAGAATGTTGATCTAGAACTTGCTTCAAACTTCAGGAACATGGAACGAACACTTACTCAATATTTTCATGTCCTTTCTAATTGTACACACCCTAATCAACTTTAGCTCGCGTACATATGCACCCTAGCCCACTACAACCCATTTACTTCTTTAGAAAACTAGGGTTTTTTCTGAACCTTCGAAACTTTGTCCATCAAACCTCATACTTACGAAACTTTGGATGTGTCCATGAGTACCTGCAATGAATCTTTCTCTGAAACAAATCTTCATTTATGCTCAAGAGAGTGACACCCATAACAGACCCTTTCTCTCTTATTTATACTTCTCCAAGTAGCTTCTTATAGCGGTTACCTTCTAACCAACTTATTCCAACTTTATTCTTTTGGGGATAACCCACTTCTAACCACTTTGTCCACCTCTACCCCACTTTGCTACAAATAGTAAATTCTATACTTCTAGTTGCAATTAATTTATTATTAATTGTTTTCTTGTTGCAAGTACTTAACCCATAAATAACCACTTTTATTGGTCAACGTTTTCTAGGAGATTCTAGAAAAAATGGAATTATTTGACCTTCTAGGGGCTTCTAGACAACACATAAGGGTTCTCCAACTTAACATGGCCATAAATTTATAGACGTGAGGAGTTATGTGATTTTACACATATCACCGGAAATGGCATGACAAGAAATATCCATTTAGAATAGTCTCACTTTCAAATTCACATATATTCATTACATTATTCCATAATAAACCTTGGGTTCCTTAACCACACATCTAGGATTAATCAACCACTTAGCCCTTTAGACTTCACAAAGTGTCTTCTCATGAGGGATTTCACCATAAGGGGACCACTTTGGATTTCATCCATTTGGTACTTCCTATAAACCATGATAATAAAACAATGATCAACCTACACATCAACCGATATAAACATTAATCCATCTTGAACATCAACCCATGAAAACACATCACTATGACACAACTTGAAATCAATTACATCAATCCTTTAACATCAATTTCATCCATGACCACATGATCCAACAATCAATACATCTATGACAACACGATACAACAATCTCCCCCTTTGGCATTCATGGTAGCACCAAACTTGATGTCAACACCAATCATTCATGACAACATTCATATTAATCACATCAATGTGACTATATCTCCCCCCTTTGACATCAATGGAAAACAATAGTTCTCTCCTAAGTGTTGCTCCATGTTAGGGACCTAACCTCCCTAACCCATCACATAGGTAGAATAATATAATTCCATGTAATAAAGGCTAATATTAATAAGGCCTAGGAATAAGGAAGAATAAGTCAAATGTAAGAATACCTAATAGAAGCTTCCTCTTCTAGAAGGATCTTCCTCTAGATTGTTCTTTTCGATATATAGAGCATAAATAGAAGTAGAGGGTATGAGAAATATTATCTTGGATATTATTGTAATAGAGCTCTACTCTTCTATAGGTTGCCCCCTCGAAGAGGAAAGTGAAAATTTCTATCAGTAATCAAAGTGCTCTTTCTGGTGTTATTCTGGTATTATTATGGTATTGTTCTGATTTTATTATTTCTTCTCTACCATTTCTAGTTAAAACATTTTTTCTCTACATACTATTTTATATCAGGAATACTACAAGTGGTATGAGAGAAACTTCCTCGGTAGAAAATTATGGGTTAAATTTGTTTCAGGGTAGAGACATATTCCAATGTCTTAAGCCTACAAAGATATATCATTACACGCATACACCCACAGTCTGGGAGTCATACATGCAGGGAATACAAGTGGTACCTAAGATAACATATGTTGGCCACCCTTGTAACCCTTGTTGGTACCCCTTTGAGTGGTAGTGCATCAAACAATAGTTATATACGGATCGTCCTGGATCTCCTGAATCCCTCCATAGATAAATCGATCGACTGCCTAACTATTATAATTCCACCGAGAACATCAATATGGAAGATACTCTCTAGTATTTGGGTAGTCGGGTAGTATGGATAAGGGTATTGTCTAACCTCCTTAGTTGGTGCCCTGAGATATTGGTTCGAGTACTACTRTTGGACCCCATATATATATCAGAGAGATATAACATAGSGAAAACCCTTGWGTGTAGAAACCATGAATATCCTACCCCCGGGGACAAAAACTATTGGACAYATTGTCTTTAATATGTTGTCATTGATGTCAACAGTCGATGTCAATGTGATATGATGATAATTTGTTAAGATGAATTTCCATTGATAAGTTATCATTAATGAATTTTCATTGATGTCAACAATATAACAGTTAGCATAGAATGGAAATGTAAAATAGTATGCAGATATTTAAGATCATAAGCAAGGAAATTAATCAAATCTCAAAAGGAATAACACATTGTAGAAATGTCGTTGGGATCGAAATCCCCACAGGAAAAATCCAAAGGATTCAAGAAAGAATCCTTCTCATTGAGATAGTTTTAAGAAGTAGTCGCACATAAAGACATAACGCGAGGTGCAGAGGAAAGCACTCTAAAGATCAGGAGAAATAACGATCAGGAGAAATAAGGATCATAAGAAATATCTTTAGATCAAGGTGAAGTCAGAGTTTTGAATAATTATATCTAGACCGTCAGATCTTTGAGTTAAAGAGAAGGAACATTGGAGGATTGGTCAACAATCATATCAAGTGGTGATCGTCAGATATGGAACCACTAGATCAAGGGCAGGGATTGATTATGGAGCATGAAGGGATAATTAAAAAACATGTTAATTCCAATCTCGCAATTAGTCTAGACCGTCAATCGTCACCTTCCAAATAGATTTACGGTTGGCATCAGTTCCAATACAAACGAGCAATTTCCATTTTGAAGCTCGACTATATTTTTAAATGTCCTGCTAGTTGGGACCCCACAATCATCACTGATCATTGATCTACTTCGGGAGAATTCTCGACTGTTGGATCAAGTTGAGTGGAAGGATAGGATAAGAAAGGCAAAATGGTTGAGATCCTAAATACCCTAATTCTTGATAGCCGTTGGATTGAGTTAATCTTTTTAGGGTTAAAGAAGGACCATCAAATCTGAAGCAGGAGCTTCAGAATGTTTCTCATCCATTAGATCAATATTTGATCTAGAGTTAAGTATTAGTCATTGATTTGGAATAGAAAAGGGGAACCATTAGATCAAAACTGGTCAACTTCGACGCTGACCACTTTGATAGAAAAGGGTTGTGAATAAGTAACATTACTTGAAGGTCGAAGTACCAAAGTGGACATGAATCATCCGATCAGAGGAACACTTTGGATAAAATACCGACTATTGGATCACGTAAAGTGGAAGGAAAGTGTAAGCAACAAATGTTCTAAAGAGGACATGAGTCATCTGAT
>SNQJ01S0063950.1:0-10190 GCA_010110895.2 Picea sitchensis | reverse complement strand
ATCATGTGAACCATAAAATGACCATAATGCACAAATAAACCACAACACAAGATATACGTGGTTCACCCCTAGCCTGGGGCTACGTCCACCAACTCTTCGTCTTCTTTATTATCTTCTATCAATCATCTACATGCACAGAGACACAATGTCCTACTCTACATAGGACAGGAGATCTTTGTGCACCTCGCCAGATCCTCCTTCCTCGAGCTAGGTTATAGCACAAAGCCTTTACACAGTCTCTTACAGTCGCTTGCACTTAGCCTTGCAAGCCTCACACAGTATGCACAAAGCATTTACAACTATCACTTGCACTTAGCACATTGGCCTTCACTTTACCTTTTGCACTTAACATCACAACCTTACTTACATCAACTATATTTCTATTTATACATTAGAAAAAGGGCATAAGCATGGGTAAAACCCATGGGCCGACATCCCCATACCCATTACATAAGCCCAAAACCCAAAAATCCCTAAAAGGGGGTCGAGATCCCGTGACCTCTACTTCGACTTGTGATTTGCCTTCAACAGCCTGTCGAAGTCCCAAAATAGGTCAAACCTGACCAAGGATCTCCAAAACTTGGTTAAGGGCCAACAAGTATCCATTTCAATAAAAATAAAAAAACAAAATGGACAAGATCTATTTTCATGCAACTGTGATTTCTACATTTTGGTTGTGAAATTACTACACATTTCTTCTTGCTAAGCATTTGGGCATTTTTTTACTGTAGTATTATTCAGGATGGAGTATAACTCTACAGGAGTTAAAAAAAAAAAATTATAGTGGTCCCTTCGGAATACTTATTTGGGACTTATCCCACTGGGTTCCTCTCTTTGCTCTGATTCTAGTGATACCTCTCATTTTTAACACATTTTTTTTGTGAACCTGACCCATCTATGACACCCTTATTTGGATCCTATCCCTTTGGATCCCCCTTTTTTCCTTGATCATAGTGGTACCTATCATTTGAAACCCTTTTTTATTCATGGTCCCACCCACCCCTCCAAACCCCTTTTGTTTCCCCTATACCATTTTCATGTTCCTTTGTCCAAATGACTACCACACGAGGCCAACAACTTAATGCCTTGATTGATGACAACCATCAACACAAGGACAACATCAATCATCTCACTACCAACATTATCTCCATCAATTCAACTATTGAGATCCTCAAGGACAAATGTTCCCACATGAAATACCTCCAGGAACAATGTTCCTACATCAAAGACCTCAAAGAACACTCCATGGGCCATTACCAGAACCCTTTCTCTTATGAAAAAACATCTTATCAACATGAACATGACTCTTCCCATTACCAAGTCCCTTATACTAGCCAGTTTTCCGAAGACCTCCTCCCTCTTAGAATTGAGGTGAACAAATTTGATGGATCAGTTCCTACAGGTTGGGTCACCCAAATGGGTGATTATTTTTCTTTTCATGAAATTACTAATGATTTAGCCAAGCTACCTTATGGTGTTTTGCATCTAGATCCAAAATAATGGAAATGTTGGCAATGGAGAAAAAAGGCATGCCAAGGGTATCTTGCTTAGAATTTTTTTTTGGATAAACTTTATGACCTCTTTGACTCTCACACCCACCATTTAGTTCGTTTGACCAAGCTAAATTAGTATGGGATAGTGGAAGAATTTATTGTCATATTTGAATACTTGGATTTCAGAATGGAGGGCATGTCATATTCCGTCTTTAGGGAATCCTTTATCAGTGGCCTCAAAGATGAAATCCATGCCCATGTTCTCATGGCATGGCCCCAAACTTGGTTGGAAGCAGGGATGATTTTAAGGATGGAAATTTGTTTTAAAATGAAGAAACCTTGGTGAATATTACTAATCCTTCATAAGCCAACTATAAAATGTTGGCGATATTTTTATAAAAATACACAAATTTCTAGGGATTTTATATAGTTTGTATAAATTTTTGGCAATTTTTAAGGTAAAATAATTTTATCCTATAGATTTTGGGTGAATCATTTTTGGAATGGTGAATCGTTTTTGGGGAAAAACCATGGAAAATTAGCCCATGAGCGAAATTTAGCCCCTAAAATCATCCCTGGTTGGAAGCTACTCAATGAACCAAGGAAGCCTAATAGATTGTGTCTTCCCACACCCGCAAACCCTCTTTTCCTCCTCGGCTTAAAACCACCCATTTTTTCCCTCCTCCTACTCCCCTCAAGATACAGAAATTAACTAGAGATGAAATGGATGAATTTCAATCCAAGGGTCTTTGTTATAATTGTGATGGAAAATTATTTTCTAGGCACAAGTGTAAGGAACAAAATATTTTTATGGCTATGAATGAGGATCTTTATAAAGAATGTGTTGTTGTTCCTCCCGTGGAGGAAATACCACCGCCTTCTTACCTCACCACACCCTCTAACCCATCAAATGTTGACCCGATGATTTCACTTAATTCCCTCACTGGATTCTCTGCTCCCTAGACTCTCAAATTAATTGGTTACATCAAAAATAGGAAATTCATCATCCTTGTGGACACTGGTAGCACCCATAACTTTATCCATCGCCGCATTTCCCAAGAAGTCAATTACTACATATGGTTTGTCAATAATTTCCAAATCATGATTGCCAATGGTGGTTCCATGAAATGTGGGGGACGATGTAAAATGTACGACTCCAAATTGGTCAATATCAACAGAAATCCCATATGTTTTATATATACATGGGTGGTTGTGACATTTTTCTTGGTGTTGAATGGTTACGCACTCTAGGACCTATTCTCATGGATTTTAAGGACTTAACCATGCAATTCCAACAGGAGGGACAACAATATAAGTTCCAAGGCATCATTGCAGGTTCCCCTGAGATCATCAGTTCCCATTGCATGGAAAATCTCCTCAAAAAATGTCATTTGGGAATTATAGCCCAACTCCACTCCATTCATGTTGTTGAAACATATTTTGTTCATTCCAACCTCCAATCTATCCTCTCCCACCACCATGTTGTTTTTACCACCCCCCAATAACTTACCCCTTCCCGTGGAGTCCATGATCATTCCATCTCTCTCATATCGAGAAGTATTCCTGCCAATGTTCAGCCTTATCATCATCCATTTTACTAGAAGAATGAAATTGAAAAAATTATTATTAAATTACTTGAAGCCGGTGTTATACATCCTAGTAATATCCCCTATTCTTCCCCTATGGTCATGGTACTCAAGAAAGAAGGTACTTGGCACATGTGTCCTGATTTATGTGCCCTCAACAAACTCACAATCAAAGACAAACTCATCATTCCTGTAATTTATGACCTCTTGTATGAATTGAGTGGTGCTCAATACTTCACCAAATTGGATCTATGTTCTGACTACTACTAGATATGTATGAAATAATAAGGCATTCCCAAGAGTACATTTTGCACTCATGAGGGTCAGTATGAATTCTTGGTAATGCCCTTTGGATTGTGTAATGCTCCTTCCACTTTCCAAATTCTTATGAATCATGTCTTTCATCCTTTTCTTTGTTGTTTTTTCTTATTTTTATTTGATGATATTCTCATCTATAATAAAATTTGGCCATCCCATCTCTCCCATGTAAAYCAAGTTMTCCATGTACTCTCCAAACATAAAATTTTCCTCAAAAAATATAAATGYTCCKTTGGTGCCTCAGCAGTGGAATACCTGGGTCATATTGTCGGCGAGGATGGTGTCYGTGTGGATCCTAAGAAAATTGAATATATTCAAGATTGGCCTCACCATAAAACTCTTAAGAGCTTGCATGGTTTTCTGGGTTTACCGGGCTATTATAGGAAGTTTGTTCAGAATTATGGAAATATTGCAGCTCATCTCACKTTCTTCCTTAAAAAGAATGCTTTCAATTGGAMTTCAGTTGTGGATCATGCCTTCCAAGACTTAAAATATGCTATGTGCTCGACCCCTGTCCTATCCCTCCAAGACCTCACAAAGACATTTGTATTGAAATGTGATGATTCCAAGAAAGAAATTGGAACTGTCCTCATGCAGGATGGCAGACCCTTGGCCTTTCCTAACAAAGAAATTTCAGAGTGACATTTGGTCCAATCCATTTATGAAAATAAAATATTAGTTATTTTTCATGCTGAGAAACTTTGGCGTCCTTGTTTATTGGGTCAATGATTCCAAATCAAAACTGATCATCAGAGTCTCAAGTATCTCATGGAACAAATAATATCATCCTTGGCACAACAAAAATGGGTGACCAAGCTATTTGGATATGATTATGAGATCATTTATAAGAATGGAAAGGAACATTTAGTGGCCTATGCTATTTCCAAGAAATATGAAGAAGATGGGTCCCTTTTCTCCCTCTCCTTCATTGTACCAGATTGGCTCCAAGATGTTCATTGGGAATGGTTGCAAGACCCCAAAATTTCTACCCTGCTCCACCAATTGCAACATAATTCTTCAGTTTCTCTAGGGTACTCTTGGCATAATGAAGATATTCTCTAGAAACGTTGTTGGTATTTATGCATGCAATCCAAACCTAAATCCATAGTTCTTTCTGAACTTTATGCCTCACCCACAACCAAGCATTCAGGATTTAACAAAATCAGGCATGCCACCTGTCTATATGGGTAACATAAATCTCTTTTAATTGCAAAATTTCAATCTGAATTTGATTCAAGTTCTCTTTGAGTTTCATTTGATGTCTTACAATATTGATCTGTCCTAGTAGCCCAGGACAATTTTCTTTTCCAATACCTAACGATCCTTTGTCTAGAAAATCGAAGGTCTCTTTGCAATCATCCTTGACTTCCTTGGCCATTTTCTTTCTTTCGGCTATGTTGGCCTCCCATACTTTAAGCATGATATGACCCCTGATCTTCTCTAGGACAGACAACCTTGGAATTTTTGATACATCTTCTTTTGCCGAAAGTACAATTGCCTTTTGAAAAGTGGCCCAGGCTACTTTAGCCTCTTTTTGTTTAAAAACAATTTTATCGAAAGATTGACTTACTTCTCAAAAATAGTTCTGAATAAACTCTACTTTAGAAATCAATCTTTGTTTCTCTGCTTCTATCTTCATATGCACCTCCAGTGCCTGGGATTGAATTTTTTTTAAATATATTACCTGATTTTGAATAGAATTAAACCTATCCTACAACTGCCTCGCTAATTCTTCCTGCTAGATGACCTACCCTTGACTGGCTTGCATCTTCTTATACATATTATCCAAGCTAGAAATGAGCAATTGGATTTCGATTTTGTCAATGGCTCTAGCTTGTTCCAACCCTTTGTTTATCTCTTGTCTAATTCTACTCTCTGAGTTCCTTATTTGACTCTGCAACTGGGCTATTATCTTATTCTTCTTCTTCAACCTTGTTTTCAGATTGTCAACTGAAAATAAGTTAGTTGTTTCCAAAGATCCCGTAGAGCCTTCTACCTCTATGGAGAAATCTTCCTCTTCTAGGTTCTGTCCATCTACGAGCACTCTATATTTCTTTACCATTGTGCCTTCTTTCAAATGAATTTCATGTTTCAGTACAACTTTCCTCTTCTTACTGAAAAATTAGTCAGAGGAAGGTATCTCTTCTCTAGATATTGGAGTAAGGTCACTTACATATATAACTTCCAGACGGGGAGTCCCAAAAGTTGACTGTAAAAGAGTCAATGATGAAATAGGGATTCCCAACTCTGTAGATTGGGTTTCTCCTGTTGTTTTGGGGATATCAGCAGGAATAGTTGATGATAAAGGAGGAATCGTTTGACTCAACTTTGGAGGTGTCTCGATCTTAAACTCTGTTTCTGACCTTGGGTGCTCTGTTTGTGAAGCTTCTACTTTTTGTGAAGATGCTTCAATCTTCTTTTGGATTTTCTTCTATAGTCTTCTTGTCAGAAGGCTTTGGCTTGAAACTTGGAGGCATGATTCCCTATTTTGGAGAAGAGGTTATCGTTTCTCCCTATAGTATCTTAGGTAACCCACTTCATTTGTGCTTTTGGAAAGAAAGGAAGATGGCCTGGAAGTCCGGGGATACTGTCTGGATCCTATCTAATACCTCCTCATAGCTTATGGTCCCTTTAAAAGTGTCATCATGAGGGGAATCTTCATGCTCTATAATTTTCATATTGCATTGAGCCAGGTGATGTCCCACAACTTTTTATGGGTCATGCCTCCTGAACTTGACATCTGCCAATTTAAATTCATCCAATGTCGCAGATTCTACTTTGGAATGGCCAAATTTTAGCAGCAAAAACTTGCGAACCTGTAAGGGAAAAATAAACCTGAATTTTTTTGGGGTTTCTTTAAGGTCTTTGTCGATGCCTCCTATTATTATTTGGTAAGCCACCTCCCTTCACACCAGTCTATTAGGAAGGAACTTTGGAATTTTTTGAGGAGGAATTGAGCACCCAAAAACTCTGGCATAAGAGAAACTCTCTTCAATAAACCAATCTGCAATTGCTTTGAGGTTTCCCGTGATTTTCTATAAAATCTGAGGGGGTGCATAACCATACAAAATTTGGTGCATAGGTATCACTACGTAGTGACATTTTTCGTAAAACAATTCTCTAATGTTCTCCTCCCATAGTTTAGAGTGATAAACATGAATGGTTTCAGCACATGCTGGGTTCCAGCTCCAATTCATCAAGGGGAATCGAGTCATGTAACAGATAACATCCATAATATATGCAGAAATGTAAAAATATACAGGTTGACCTTTCGATTTCACCATCTAGTAATCTCCAATCTCCTTAGTCAGGTTATATGATAACATTTTACCCCAGTTGAAAGTGTAACCCTCGGCTACCTCGTGTATAATTGGCACCCATTCTGCGGGGAAATGGGTAGGGGTTTTCCTCCCAAATAGTCTACATAAAATTATTGCTATATAAACCATGTATTTGTTTAATGATGTTGTGGCATAAATGCCATGGGTATCAACTCCAAATTTCATTGGAATTCCCCACCATCCTTTGATTATATTTGGATATGTTTGATCAAATTTTGTACACTCCTTTCTTTGAAATTCTTCTACGAATTCGACATTATAAATGTATTTAGAAACAGGGGATAGTTTATACATGGATGTGCTCTGGTTTGAATGAGCCAACGATGACCTTTTGATTATTTAGAATGCTCCTAGTCTGAATGTTAGTTTTTTCTAAATCTCGGCTTATCATGTCATTGTATGGCATGAGTCTCGGCTGTGTGGCTATCTTATGGAGATCGGACTCTGCTATATCTCTAAGTTTGTTTTCGGTCTTTTCCTTTTCCGAAATCGTCAGGGCAATTCCTAACCTCATGCTCCAGGATTTCAAAAATCTGCATCCATGACTCGATTGAATCCACAACATGTGGCGTATTATCAGATATAACATCTCCATATGGATTTGATCTTTCACCAGCCTCCTCACTCTTCTTAGGCACTTTTCTGGGTGCCATGATGTTTGTGCTAAAAATGAAAACCTGTAATAGAGAAGAAATGTGTAATCTCTTTTGAATGTAACTCACTTCTTGTTTGAAAGTAAGAATGAAATTTGAAATAACACACCTTTATTAACCCTTAAATTGCCTTAAATTGATCATACCAATACAGACGATAAAAATTAAATGCTTTAATGGGGATGGTACACCTGGAGATATGCACATTATGCTAAAAATATCTTCATTAATCTGTTATAAATACTGCCACATATCGGCGATTCAAAACTAGGATTTCAAAAGGAATGTCTTTGAAAACTCCCGAATAGTGCAATGAGAAAAGTCATTTAATATCATTAACCATGTTTTAATGCTAAGTTAATTATGCTTAAGCACTTAATACTTTCGAGATTTCAGGCTTTGGGGTTTTTTGAGTGCGAAAGAGTTATAACTCTTTGATTTTTCGAAATGCGGCTGATTAATGATTTGTTAAGTATGTTTAAAATTTAATTACGATTAAAATGGGATTTCGTAAAAAGCGCATCGGGACTTTGAACTGTTGTTTGAGTTGAGATGGTCGAAAAAGAAAATACAAAAATCTTAGAAAGTCGTTAAACATTTTTAATTATTCCTTTTAATTCAATTTAATTTCTTTTAAACAATCACTTTTTGATACTTCAGTATCGGGACTTTGGAGTTTTTATTTAAAAATCATACTTTGTGAATAGCCGAACCCTGAAACTCGAAACTCTTGAAAGACTTTTTTCATTTGTTTTTTGACTCCTTTTTATAACTAAAGGCGACTCCATAACCAAAGAAAAAATGAGTTGAAGGTTAAAAGAAGAAAAAATAAACTTTTTTCAACATAGGCTTCATCTAGGGATCTCGTCTCCCTGCAGGATGAGAAGAACATGTAGACCAAGTGCCTTCATTGGGTAAATGGAGTCATTAATGCATCTCTGTGAAACACATTTTGGAGAAAACTTAAAACGGGACTTTAAGACTTCAACCTTAACTTTGAAAACTCTTCAAAACCAAAACATCTGGTGATTTCGAGTTAGGCTCACAATAGATTTCCTTATCTAAAACTGACCTCAGATTTGTGTACGATAATTGAAACAAAATTAACCATTCTACCAGGTTTTATCTGATTCTGTTCACATCAAGGTAAAGTAATTCCAATGTTTCAAATTAGGGGATCCCATAAGATTATAATGTAGATCCAGACGAAAGAAGAATAGTTACCAGAGCATCTTGTAATTCATGTATAACAACCTATCAGATATGTAGACATTGCTTCACTACTAGCGAGCATGTCCAATACCCCAATGAAGTTATCAAATTTCCCACATTGAATTTCCTTTCTCCACTTCCATTGTTTTCTATAATTTAAATGGTGAGATGAGGGAAATCATATAATGAATTTCCTTTCTTCATCTCTTTTGGACTATATGGGGGAAATCAATAATGGATTTCCTTTCACCATTTGTTTGTAGTTTTTTTTAAAATATGAAGTGGGGGAAATCAATCAATATGTAATATACTCGGGAAAATATCTTCTTAAAATTTAACAACAGAGGCCTGTCAACTCACTTTAATTTCTCTGGACTAATCCTCTTCTGGCCTTCAAACATCATAGGGTTCAGGGAAATTCTTAAGGGAATTCTTATTTATATTTTTCATGGATTTTCCTTGAGAGAAACCAATCAGTTTATTCCTATTAGAATGACTAAGGAAGTTAAGATTAACCTAGACATACTTTCAGTTCAGCTAAAGTTAGAGGAACTATTAAATTTTACCTATTCTCATTTTGAAGGTTAGTTTATGAGTTTCCAAAATTAAGGTGAGACCCTTTCTTCTCTTAAGAAGCTTATGGGAAGATCATCAAGAAAACAGATGAAGAGGTGACTTGATCATGCATAGGGGCAAAGTTAGGGGTTTTAGATATTTTGTTGAAGGCACAACTTCTCTTAACAAGCTATTCAACTCTTGAAACCTTTCCCTAAAATTGTTTATTGCTTATTTTTCATATATATACTATTCTTTTTTTCTCTTTTTTTTTTTGGACAGAATATTAGTAAATCAAATATTATTGTCTTATGAATTTACATTTTTTGGGACCTTTTAACCTGAGTTTTCGGGCCAAAAAATTATACCTTGGTAGTTCTTTGTATTTTCAGCCAAACATACTGTTAGTTTATCCTAATCATTTTTCGGGAGGCATTTAACATGAGTATGCATGTATGTCACCTTTTGATATTTGTAGTCTCTTGTCTTATCAACAACTCTCCTTCAATTAAGATAAAAATGATAATTGTCAGGAACTCTAGTAAATCAGAAAGTTTCTTATTGCAATATATATATATATATATATATATATTATATTTTCATTTCAAAAAACAACTCTTTGTATTTACAGTAAAAAAAACAAAAAAGCTTACCTAATGAAATATAAATATAAACATGACATGGAAACAAACTGATATGTACAATGAGAGTTTAGAAAAATATTACTACATGAAGTGCTTAAGGTAATCCCCATTGACATGGGCGTTAAGAATATTTCCATCGATATTTTATAATAAAAAAGAACATTTTCCCCCAGAGGCTGAAATCTTGTACGGGCCACACCAGATCTGATCAAACTTTCCATGTTTACCAGCATCTTCCTTCCCGACTTCCCATTTTAGGACCAAATCACCATGGAGGAATTCTTTGTCTTTAGATTTTTGGTCAAATAAAGATTTCATATTATCTTGATATCTTTGTAATTTTTCATCTACTTCGGCCCTATTTTGCTGAACTTCAATCAACAGTTTT
>SNQJ01S0063949.1:44553-55948 GCA_010110895.2 Picea sitchensis | reverse complement strand
CCTGATTCCTTCGATCTTCAACAACTCATGTATCTTCAGGATCTCTTCAATTATCTTGAGGTAACAACAATTGTCGATTTTATGCAATAAAATCAAACAATTCAAACCGAAATTCAGAAATTATCTAATATCACTCAATAACATTTCTAGAAGACTTTTTAATCATTTCCTTTCCTAATTACTTATAATGAATGGAAAAGTCAATTAAGAATGTATCATAAACCATGGTAATAAGGAGAATATTTTTACCTTTTTCACAACTCAATAGAAGCATCTCATTTTTTGAGGGGAACGTTCTCTATCAACGTTTCCTTGGACCCCAAAAAGGACATGGAGAACATACTCCTTGGAATATACATGTTTAGATGTTTAGGGAGCATGGGAACACATCTCCTACTCTTGGGAATAAATCTAAGTGCACCAATGATGAGTAATTCATCTTGAAGGTGTGGTTGCATTTTTTAAGGGCCAAGCACTTGTTGGGCCCTCCTTTTTGAAAATACCATAATTTTTGGAAAGCACCATGAGCCATCTGGAAGAATAAAATCAACGGAAATAGTTAAACACGCTGAGAGATAACTAAAAGTGTAAAAGCGGTGGAAAAAGTGAAAAGCAGCGTGAGCCTGTTGGAAAAATGATGGAAAAAGGTCAAAAGCATCGAGCGCCAATAATAAGTTGAGAAGATAGTGGAATGAATCTAAGAAGCGGCAAAGGAAACATACAAATAAGAAGGCAATGTAATAGGAAAAGGGTTAAGATACTAGGGTGTTGATGAAATATAGAAAGCTTAGCTTTGTTTCTGTTGTTTGAGTTGGGATTGGATTATCATAATCATATCCAAATATTGTAGTGATCCCTATTGGTATTCCTATTTCACTTGCAACAAGCTTTTGGGTCTGTAATGGGTCACAAGGGGTTAGATTTTGCTGTGCAAGAGAATGTATTAGAGAACCATGTTGCATGATGATTTTGGTACTGAAGTTGCTAATACAATGGAATGTTTTGGGCCCTAAAATTTCTTTTAAAATTGATCTGTTATGTTGTGAATGGATCTATGTTTATGTTGCATAAACTACTTCTTTTTTATTTGTCTAAGTATCTGGTTACTATCTCTGCATGTATTTGGGAATTAATATACGAGTTTGAGTAGTGTAAAACTAGATCTGATGTTGCATTCTCCTTAGCTCTCTTCATCACATAGTCTCAGCCATGCTTTAGGTGAGACCTCCTTCCCTTGTGGAAGGTTGAATATGCTAGTGTTTGTAGACTACATGGGTGCCTTTTGTTGGTAAATTTTGAGAACCCTAGTCTCAATCTTGGGCCAGCAAATGGTTCCGTTGTCAAGACCGAGATTTAAAGGGATATTTTAAAATATGCCTCATCATATATACAAGTCTAAGGTTGGGGACTGGTGGGAAAGAAGGTGCGACACTTTCACGCAACATGAAGCTGAGTTGTGGGACAAAAGATTTAGGGTTGTAAAAAGTACTATTTTCTATTCAGAGCATGATAGTGACCAATACGATATCTTTTGGCTTAAGTTCCCTGAAGAGTTATTTCAGTGGTTAGATCAATTGCAAGAAGCCCCATAATACAAAGATCGTATCAAAAAATATATAACTGGACCGTTGAGAGTCTAGCGACTCTTCATCGGTTATATCATCAAATATCTCAAGATGTGGACTTATGGGTGCAGACTACTTTGGATGGTTACATTATTGAGTTCGCTACGGAAAACCATCAAGCCTTTTCTAAAGACAAAGTTGTACTCAAAGAAAGAGTCGGAAGAAGAATGTTATGGGAAATCCCTCTGTGGATCAAGGTTTTATTAGTAGAAGAAGGAATGTTGCCTATTCCTTCAATTGATATGGAAGGGTAAACCTCTATGCTTGGGGAAGGGTGATTTATGAGAGGGTTCATGAGTTAGGAAAAATAATATTTTCCTTGAGTTATGGTGGTCGTCGAGAGAAAAGTAAAAGGGACGTACATGTTGAGAGGAGGGATGCTATTATTGAAAATAGGCGGGGAAAAAAAATGAAAACAATAATGAAGAGATCCAATCAGTCACAGAAGGAGATCGACTTTGAGAGTAGTCATAGAAGGGAGCTAGAAGAGATACAAAAGTTGCAAAGATGAGGGAGACTTGCCAATCGATGGTTGAAAGAAAGGGTTCATGAGAGAGGTGAAGGTTGTAGAGGAAACAAATCGGAGGAAGGAATTTCAAAAGAGATGGATGAGAGAGTAAGGTTAGACATCGTCATTGAAGAGGAATACTCATCCAGGACCTCAAAGGAATTTGTAGGAGAATGAGAACCTGTAACGCCAGAAGATGCCATATTGCATCAAGAGGTAAACACAACACTACAAGAAAACAAGACCCACCAGATCAAATAAATTCGTGCTGGAGGCAAAGAAACCATCCTTGAATCACCCATTCCCCCACCGCCATCTATGAATATTTTAATTTCTATAATAAATCCTTATGTAATTTCTATTATTCCTAACCCTTCGAGTTCCACAAATTAGATTAGTGGTAGTAGTGGAAGTGTGGCAAGTTTTTTAGTCATATAACAACCAAGATCTTTGGGGTTCATTTAATAGGGTCTCCAAATCCCTCAATGGTGAATCAAAATGTAGGATCTCTCACCCGATACCTTGCATTTTTGGGTAAAGGGGATGGAGATTTTGAGCAACATTTGTTTCTCTACGAAGCCATCTGGAGGTCTCGTGGGACTCTAGATGTGAAAAAGTTAGTTGAGTTCCAAACTACCTTGAGAGGTCGAGCTCTCAAATGGTACATGAAGGACTTTGAGTCGGGGTCTCAGGGGAAAGCCTTCACGCTTGCTCAGGTGAAGTAGAGGTTTATAGAAGAATTTTCGTTACCATAGTCAGAGAAACATGCTCTCTTTGAGTTGCGGGAGATAAAGCAGAGAGATGGTGATTCTGCATGGGAATACAATCATATATTTAAGGATGCAATAGGGAAATTAGAAAACCCCATCCATGAGGATCATCAGAGAGAATGGTTTATTTAGGGGCTATTACCTTTGACCCATATCCACTTGAATCAAAAAATGATAACTACTTTGGGAGAAGCATTGGAGCAAGCCATGAGGATAGAAGCTATGGTAGGATATCTAGGAATCTTAAGAATTATGAGACCTCCGGAAGATGCTAATATTACGCAAATACAGGGTCAAATCTCTGTGTTAAATGAGAAAATTTAAGAGTTGAACCTTCCTAAAGTAGGTCAACCACAAGTATGGTGTAGAAGATGTTACATAGAAGGCCATGTAGCAAGTGAATGTCCAATATTGAGAGGTATAGGGCCCTTTAATACACCTATGGCTCCTCTGCTATTCGGACCAACGGGAGGAGTTGCGAAAGTTGTTGCTACTTCACCTTTTCATGGACCCATCTAGTATCATGCCTTTCCGACTAATCAAGGGGGTCATAGTAACAAAACTGTGAGATCTATCGAAGTCACATGTATTCTCTAACACATTGTCCCATTTTATAGAAGTATACACTTGCGCCAAATACCATGTATTGTGAGTTATGTGGTTCGCCCTCCTATAAAACCAATCAATGTCGCACTCTGGATGCACTTGCAGACAAATTGGAATGATCTGCATTCAGGTTCAACAAAGGACCTCAAGGACCTGGAGGAGGTCATAGAGGAAGAGGTGGATACTGAGGCAGACGAATTGGCAGAAGAGGACCGATTTTCTGCTACAATTGTGATTAGCAAGGGAATTTTGTGAGAGAGTTCCCGCTTCCAAAAATACCTTGGTGTGCACACTGTAGGAATAAAACTCATGTTACAAAATACTGTCTGATTCTGATTGCTAAATGGGAAGATTGTGCCAGGAAAAGAGGAGTCAATCCGATAAATTATGAACCCAAAAATATGGCCGAAAGAAGGGTGCCTAATATTAATATCATCACTAGAGGAGGAGAAAAGACTGGTGTAGATGCATAAATTTGACATCGAGGAGGAGAAAACACTGGTGTGGATGTAGAAATTCCACATCAAATAAAAATTCAGAAGGATGTACTAGAAAATACCAAGTATGATCCTATACGGTAGAAGGATCTCTTTAAGAGTGTAGTAGAAATGTTTAGATAGATGCCTAGTCCTTCAACACCTGCAATTGTGGAAATATGTTATAAGATGAATCCTCATCAACCAAGGGTCGATAGAGAGTCATATGCTCAAATGGAATCCTCGAGTAGGTCACAAAAGGTTGTTGATCTTTGGATTCAACTATTTTATGATATATTGGATGATGAAAAAATTACCGAGAAGTAGAGAAACATAATCAAAGTGGCCTTGGGAGCTAAAGGAAACCCAAAGGAATTTATTGTTGCTCCAGAAAGGAAGGCAAACAGGGTTCATAGGAGAAACAGGAGGATTGACAGAGAGTTCAGGTTGAATGCTTAGATTGATGACTTTGAGATAAGGGATGTTATGCTGGACTTAGGCTTCGACGTCAATATCTTGCCAAAGTAGACTTGGGAGTCAATGGGGAAGCCCAAGTTAGTTTATTCCCCTATTCGGTTGCAGATGGAGAACCAATACCGCATTTATCCAGTAGGAAGACTGCATAATGTTGAATTAGACTTAGCTGGTGTCAAAACAATAGCTGATTTCAAGGTTATTGAAATAATGGGAGAGAAGGAACCATATCTAGCTCTGTTAGACATTGATTGGGCCTATGAAAACTATGCTGTCATTGATCTTAAAAATGAGTCTATGACTTTTGAGTCTGATGGCATGAAGTTCACTCAACCACTAGATCCTTATCAAGGGCCAAGGTACAATGAACCGACATATGATAATATGGAGACAATTTTCATTGATTAGTTGTATACTCTAACTATCGGGAAACAAACTGATTATATCAACCTCACTATAGATGGATTAGTTAGTTGGAGGAGTGTATAGTCAGTGGATGAAGACTCTGAAGCAACATTCAATGATTGGCAATGAGGATGGCATGAAAAATTTTCAAGACGTTGCACAACTGTCAGATCAATAAGGTGGATTGGGACTGAGATAAGTGATTATCCAACATACGATGACACCTCAGATCTACACAGTTTTCTCATTGACATTGGAGAATAAGGTTGCAAAAAAACATAGAGTCTCGACACTTGAATTAGCTTTGAAATATTCCCCATCCAAGTGGTGGGCTACCCACAAAGGAACTCTTTATTCTTGGGATGAGGTCAAGCTTGCCATACAATACCGCTTCTTTCTACCATTGCAAGTTAACCAGTTGAGTAAATATCAAAAGATAAAAAGTCAACTTCTAGCCTTGGAAACATATGAAGGAATATCCAATCCAGTTGAGCATATTTAACACTTGTCTTAAAGCATGGAAAATTGCACAACTTCCCTCTTATATGTGGACACATCATTTCTTCCATCAGGGAATGGTCCCAAAAGCCTGGTATGTACACGAGGAGACCAGAAGACAGTCTGTTTGCTGGAAGGTACTACAAGATCAATTTTTCCATGATTTGTATTTTTCTGGTAAGTCTCCCGAAATCACCCTAGTAATGAAACAAATCAAGAAATTTTTTTTACTAATGAATTTCGACCTAAGTATCCACCTACAGTGTGTCTTGAGCACGGAAATATGCTTCAATATAGTTTTTATCCATCCCCTACACGAATACCCACAAATTGTAGCAAGGTTTAAAATGATCTTGAAGACCTTGAGGACTTAGAAAAAAATACACATTTGAATTTTAAAGAATCCGCAGGAACATGAGAAGTTAAGGACACCCTATTAGGTGATACCAGCCGTACATATACTAATCCTATGAAGTTGTGGAAAGTGAGTATTGGGAGTGTTATAAAAATAAGATCATAGAGAAATAAAATAAAATAAAATGTGGAAATAAAACACAAAAGATACACAATACAATAGAGACACAAATATACGTGGTTCACCCAGTGTGGGTTACGTCCACCAGAGAAATTGCCAGGTCCTTCCTTTTATTATCCAACAAAATGAAGGGATAAAACCTATAACACACATGCTGTAACTTCCTCTTCTTTCTCTCACAATATCCTCTCTCAAAATACAATATTCGCAATGATACATAGATGCAATACAATTCCCTCATAAAAGAGGGTTGGTTTCTATGGAAAAAAATCCTAACATAACTTCTACCGTCAGATCTGTGACCTTATAATGAACGGTCCAGATTTACTATGAAATTACAATACAGATTTACAAGGAAATTTTTCCTTCGAGGGCTTCTCCCTCGAACCCTTGCTGAGGGCTTGCTTTCCTACGGACCCCGTAGGGGGGGCAAGCCCCCCCTGCAACCCCCCTACGTGGAGGAGTGTATAGTATTACGGGCTGTATAGTATTCATGGGGTATAAACACAACTGAAAAAAAATACCTCTGAATCAGGAAGATAATCAGGCTCCACAACCAATATGGAGGGATGAGCATCTTGAGATGGAATCTATAGGGGACTATTGGGATGAGAAAACCATGTCAGAGATACATGCTCTACTATGTGAGTATGTAGATTTATTTCCTAATTCTTTTTAAGAAATAAAATGGATTAAGGGAGACTTAGGGGAGATGGAGATATAATTAAAGCATGATGCTAATCCAGTCAAACACATGCCACATCGTCTGAATCCTAGAGTCAAGGAAAATGTTAAGAAAGAGATCGACATAATTCTTGCAATTGGGTTAATTTTTCTTGTGGACGAGGTCGAGTGGATTAGTCCCATTGTAATATAGAGCAAGAAGGGTACTGATGATATAAGAATCTATGTAGATTACAAAATTTTGAACTTAGCCTGTGTACATGATCCTTTTCCTAATCCCTTTAGCGATGAAGTCCTTAATCAAGTGGTGGGAAATGAAGCTTATTCATTCATAGATGGTTTCTTAGGTTATCATCAAGTCAGGATTACGAAAGAGGACAAGAAGAATACCACCTTTAATACCAAGTGGGGTTCTTTTGCTTATAATTTTATGCCTTTTGGGCTGAAGAATTCCCCTACTATTTTTTCCAGAATTGTAATTGCTTCCTTTTTGTTAAAATTTTGCTATGCTTGTTTAACCATAGAAAATGTCACATCATTGTCACCCAACCATAGGCATTCACTATGCCACCCTTGACCACACTAACCTTTTCTTAGATAGAATGATTCCAGAAAGTCCACACTAGAACCAACATATAAACCCTAACCTGAAACACCACTATTGCAACAACAACACAATACCAAGAGAATGTACATCTACTAATAGAAGCGTACCTTTACCAAGAGAAGCACACAAGAGATACCAGAAAGAATTGCGACCTAGATGCCACTGCTGCTCCTCAAACTTGCTCCCTATCTACTACTGCAACAACTCCTTAGACTTGCACCCTTCTCGCTGAGTGAGTGAGTGTGTGACAATTATCTAGGCACCTCCTTATTTATACTAGCATGTCCAAGTGACTTTACCTAGTGGGGCTGAATTCTCTTTCTAGATCCTTCTATTACTTTATTGATATTATCTTGAGGCTGACTTATCTTCTAGGGTTTCCACACATATGTTTAATGGTTCTCTTACTTCCATAATATTCTATGCTAAGTACAAAGGTTACACTTGGAGGTTAATACCTCCCGCAACTACCAAAACATCAACACTTTCAGTATTTTATTCACAAGTTTCTTGAGGTGTATATGGACGAATGGATGATGTATATCTTGGTGAAGGAGCACATAGGTTTACTATGGTTAATGTTTGACCATTGCAGATAGTTACAAATCTCTCTAAGCTTGAATAAATGTATCTTTTGTGTGCCTTTTGGAAATATGTTGGTACATATTGTATGCAGGGAAGGAGTTTTGGTTGATCATGCAAAGGTTGTTTTGATTCTTAATATGACTCCCCCTATGAATGTTAAGCAAATATGTTCCACTTTGGGTCATACTGAGTATTATCACAAGTTTATTAGAAGTTACACAAGCATAATTTCCCCACTGGAGAAGTTGTTGAAGAAATATGAAGTCTTTAGCAGGAAACCCGAGTGTGATCAAGCTTTCAACATTCTCAAATAAAAGCTGAGAACTTCTCCTATTTTGATATATCCCAATTGGAAAGTGGAATTCCATGTTCATATCGATGCTTTTGACATTTCTTTAGTCATTATCCTTGCGCAACTTGGTGAAGGAAATATGGATCATGCTATCTATTTTGCTAGTAGAAATATTTCACAGGCCGAGCACAACTACACTACCACTGAAAGATATCTATGCTTTGCAAAAGTTTATACACTATCTATTAGGAGGTTATTTTAAATTATTTACTCACCATTCATATCTAAAATATCTGGTCAACAAGCCTGCGTTAGAAAGGATAATTTGTAGGTGGTTTTTCCCTTTTCAGGAATTTTCCTTTGAGGTCATTGTCAATCCAGGAAAACTACATGTTGGGTTTGATAATTTTTCTAGGATGGAGTCAGGAGAGAGTGGTGGAGCTATAGATGACCAACTCCCAGACGTAGATATCTTTAAGATTTAGGTTATCCCATGTTTTCTTTTTGATATTACAATGTTTCTAATTACTGTTATTGTACATGATGGATAGTCCACAACTCAAAAGAAGAATCCAATGGTCTGTGTTGCAGACTATCAATCGATCACATGAAAATTATATAAGTTGGGGTTGGACAATATCCTTATAAGATGTATACTTGATCATGACCGGCCTGAGATCTTGTGGGAATGTCATTGTGGAGTTGCAGGAGGACATGCTGGAGGGAAGGTGACCACACAAAATATACTTCAAGTAGGATTATGGTGGCCAACTATATTCAAAGATCCCATGGATTACGACAGAGCATGTGATGTTTTTCAGAGGGTTGGTAAGCCATCACACAAGGATGAGTTACCCTTACATCCTGTTCAGGCTCTTCAATATTTTGACAAATGGGTAGTTGAATTTATAGGGCCTATCAATCCTCCAGCCAAGAACTGAAAAGAAAGGTATATCCTCATTGATACAAACTATCTCACCCACTGGGCTGAAGTAGAACATGTTAGGGATTCTTCTACAAATATGACGCCCAGGTTCATTTTTGAGAATATCATTACTCAGTTTGGGTGTTCTAGGAGTTTGACTAGTGACCAGGGTGCACATTTCATCAGTGAGACTATAGCCACTCTCAATCGAGAGTTCCCGATTCAAAATCACAAAAGTATACCTTATTATCCACAAGCCAACGATACAGTGGAAGAATTTAACAAAATATTGGAAAAGGGATTGAAAAAAGTATGTTGCGCTAATCAGGATGAATGGGATGAGATATTTCCAACCGTTCTATGGGCCTATAGAACCACTATAAATAAATTACATAAACATACTCCTTTCCAACTGGTCTATGACAAAGAAGAATTCGTTCTAGTCGATTTCATCACTTCGAGTTTATATATTGCACAAGTGACTCATATTACAGATGATGAATCAGTTGCGAAATGAGTTACGAAGTTGTTGGAACTGGATGAAGCTATATTTATGACATATTTTCATTAGACTGTGGAGAAGGATAGAAAAAAATCTTGGCGCGTCAGGCACATTAAGACCAAGAATTTTGTGCAAGGTGATAGTGTTTTGTTGTATGACAACAAGTATCAAAAGTACCCAGGGAAGTTACAAATGCAATGGATTAGACCATTTATAGTTGAGAAAATTTTGGAATCAGGAGTTGTCAGACTGGTGCAACTAAATGGTATTCTTCTTCCTATATGGGTGAATGGCGCACACCTAAATCCCTACATCTCTGCTCATTGAAATAAGTTCCGCAACACTCCTATCACAAGGATTGCATAAAGTAGGTAGGTTTATGTTTTGTTTTGTTGTTTTCCCCTTTTCTTTAATAAAGTAGTGACGTGACCAACTGTCACTTGTCCTAGAGTCTAGATGTCATTGTCACTTGTCTATCCTGGATCACACCATTGTGATCAGGAAGGGGTCTACATCAAATATTTTATGCATTTAGTAGTTTTTGAGGTCCAAGTCACTGTCGCATCCCTGCCACTTTGTTCGTTAAATAAAGTTAGTATCTTTCTATTGCTATTCGGTTCCTATAAATAAAGTTAATTTATGTCAAAAAGGATATCAATTCTTTTCTGGTTAACCACCACCATGTTTAGTTAATTTCCCGAGTGTCCCGCCATGTCAAAAGTTGTGTTGGTACTTGTGCCCTTTATTTCCCAAATCATTGATTATATTTTTCCATTTTGGTTGGTCATGTCCATTGTTAATGCTATATTCTTTACATGGTGTCTCCCTTCATGACATGTTAATGATTAGCTATTGTCACCTCATTGCAAATGCCTTGTTTTCCAAGTCATTCTGTTTGCATATTCATCCCTAGATCCCACTGCATGTTCTTTTTATCCACACTTGCGTCCTCGTTCTCCTATTGCGTTCATATACTAGCACATATTTCCAACCATGGGTCATGCCACAACTGACCGAGGTGTTGTTCCAAATATCGTCATTTCAATAGATATTATTGACCTGAGAGTTGAAGTTATAGGAGATCTACAAGGTAAAGTCAAGAAAAGTCGACTCATCGACATTAATTTCTCCGATGGAAACTTGTTTCCCCTCATGAAGGCCAACATATTTCTGGACTATTTCCCCATTCCATTAGGATAGGTGGACACAATGGAAGACTCCTTACATGCCACTAAGGGAGTCAACAATTATGAATTTGTGGGACTTTCCTGTATTCAAAACCACTGGAGAAGTCAGACGCTACACCAAGTTCCTAATCAATAGGTTTCAAAATGACTCTCCGTGGTTGGAAAAAGAGTATCCTATTCACGTAGATTATATTCACCAATTAATAGGATTGTCAATGGAAGGGGATGATGTCTCCAAAGGTTTTCATGGTTCATGATGTTAATGTTTATGCCATTATTATAGTTCTTTGCATTTCAATATATAACAACAACATAAGAACAAGATCATTGAGAAATACACATTCACAAGAGACACAACATTTATCCTAGGAAACCCTCTAGGGGAATAAAACCCAGTAAAATTTCCTTAATATAGATAGCCAATACAATGCCAAGAGATCTCTATGCTAAAACATAAAGTCCTCTCCAATATATGCGCCACTCTCTCTCTCCTTTTCTAGTAACAGATCAGAACTTGTCTCTCAAACTGAGCAAGTGAGTTGTATTCAAATGAGGTGCTAGCCTCCTTTATTTATACAAGTTCTGGCACGTGTGAAGTGTCTTTTCACTGGCAGGGCCGACTTCTCAATCTGGGTGGGTAAACCCACCTTTATTATATTTTCGGGTCTCTTAATTAACTGCTGGGGCCGACTTCTTATTCTGCCTATTACAATTGT